>CM035850.1:3486949-3726900 GCA_020510985.1 Pholidichthys leucotaenia
GTGGTGCTTAGGTTGTACAGTCTGACAGCCGTTGGTAGGAAGGACCTACGAAACCTCTCGGTTGTGCACCTGGGATGATGTAGTCTGCTGCTAAATGAGCTCCTCAGTGCATCCAGTATGTCCTGCATAGGGTGGAACTCGGACTCCAGCAGAGATGACAGTTTAGCCACCGTCCTTCTCTCTCCTATCTCCTCCATCGGATCAAGGCGTTGCCCCAGGACAGAGCTAGCTTTCTTAATCAGTTTGTTCAGTCTCTTCCTATCGGCTGCAGTAATGCCACTGCCCCAGCAGACCACTCCAAAAGTGATGGCTGATGCCACCACCGTGTCATAGAATGACTTCAGCAGCGCCCCTTGTACACCAAAAGACCTGAGTCTCCTCAGCAGGAACAGCCTGCGCTGTCCCTTCTTGTAGAGTGCGTCAGTATTGTGTGACCAGTCTAGTTTATTGTTCAGATGAATACCCAGGTACTTGTAGGATGTCACCATCTCGATGTCTGTTCCCTGTATATTTACTGGTGCTGTGAGGGGCTGCCCATGCCTGCGGCAGTCCACCACCAGCTCCTTAGTTTTCCTCGCGTTGATCTGGAGGCAGTTCCGATGGCACCAGTCCACAAAGTCCTGGATAAGCCCTCTGTACTCAGCTTCATCTCCGCTGGAGATGAGACCAACGATCGCAGAGTCATCAGAGAACTTCTGTAGATGGCAATGTGTTGTGTTGTGTGAGAAGTCCGCAGTATAAAGAGTGAACAAGAAGGGAGCCAGCACCGTTCCCTGGGGGGCCCCCGTGCTACTGATGATCGTGTCGGAAACACAGTCCCGGGTTCTCACAAACTGAGGCCAGTTCGTGAGGTAGTCCAGGATCCATGATGACAGGTGCTGGTCCACCCCTGCGCGCAGCAGCTTGTCCTTCAGGATCATCGGTTGGATGGTGTTGAAAGCATTGGAGAAGTCAAAGAACATGATCCTCACCATATTCCCGGGCTTCTCCAGGTGGGACAGAGAACGGTGAAGGAGGAAGATCACCGCATCCTCCACCCCAATGCCATGCTGGTAGGCGAACTGGAGTGGATCCATCGCTGGTTCCACCAGGGGGCGGAGATGAGCAAGGAGCAGTCTCTCCAGGGTCTTCATCAAGTGGGACGTCAAGGCCACCGGTCTGAAGCTGTTCAGGTCTTTGGGGTGGGAAGTTTTTGGTACAGGTACCACACAAGATGTTTTCCACAGCTGTGGTACCCTCCCCAGTTTCAGGCTCATGTTGAAGATATACGTCACAATCCCACACAGCTGGTCTGCACAGGACTTGAGGAGCTTTGCGCTGATGCCGTCCGGTCCCGACGCCTTCCTCGCCTTGATCTTCCTCAGCTCCGTCCTCACCTGGGTCTTGGTCAGGGTCAGGATGGGGGGCTGTGTGTTGGGAGTGGGGGGGGGTGTCGGTGGAGTGGGGAGTGGGTAGCAGGACTTGATTTCTTAGAGGCAGCAGTGGTTGTTGTGCAGACAGGGGGGAGGGCGGTTGGTCAAATCTATTGAAAAACAGATTCAGGTTGTTCGCCCACTCCCTGCCCCCCGTGGCCTGGGGGGAGGTATTCTGGAGCCCCGAGATGGTTTTGAGGTTTCTCCAGACCCCGCTGATGTCGCTCTGTTGCAGCTTGTCCTCCATCTTCTTCCTGAAGCTGTCCTTGCCTTCTCTGATCTTTCTCCTCAGCTCCCTCTGTACGGACTTCAGCATCTCCCTGTTCCCCGACCTGAAGATCCTCTTCTTCTCTCTCAGAAGTGTTTTTATCTCAGGGTTGATCCAGGGTTTGTTGTTTGAGTGACGCCGTATGGTCTTGGTGGGAACGGATTTGTCCACACAGAAGCTGAGGTAGCCCGTGAAGGTGTGAATGAGGCCATCGATGTCCTCACCATGCGGATCGCAGAGCTGCTTCCAGGCAGTGGCTTCAAAACAGTCCTTTAGAGTGTCCATTGTCTCCTCAGACCATAACTCCACAGTGTGCATGGCTGGAGGTTGTCTGTGCACTAGGGGTTTGTACACCGGTCGGAGATGAACCAAGTTGTGATCCGATCTCCCAAGTGGGGGGAGTTGTGATGAGGTGTACGCCTCCTTAGTGTTTGCGTAGAACAAATCCAGTGTTTTATTGTCTCTAGTGTGGCATGTGACATACTGGGTGAAAGTGGGCAGAATGGGAGACAGTGAAACGTGGTTGAAATCGCCTGAGATGAGGAGAAGAGCATCTGGGTGTTCTGTCTGCAGCCTGCTGGTTACTGAATGGATGACGTCACGCGCTGTCCCAGCGTTCGCCGTCGGATTTGCATAAACAACAATGCAGATCACGTGTGAGTGTTCTCTCGGGAGATATGTAGGCCTCATGCTAACAGCTAGCAACTCAATGTCTTTGCTGCAGTGTCGTTGTTTAACAGTGATATGTCCCGGTCTGCACCAGTTGTTGTTAACATACATGATCACTCCACCGCCCCTAGTTTTGCCACTCTCTGGTGTTCGGTCAGCTCGTATCGTGTGAAAACCCTCCAGCTCAATGTTAGCATCTGCTGCTAGTTCAGTTAGCCACGTCTCAGTAAACAAAAGGAGAGAGCACTCCCGGTAAGTGCTATCATAACGGGAGATAGCCGCTAGCTCATCTAACTTTCCCAGTATCGACCGTACATTTCCCATGACAACAGATGGAAGGGAGGGTCTGTACCTTATATTTTTTGTCCTCCGCCTTACTCCAGCCCGGCAGCCGCGGCGTTTTCGCCTCAGTTCTCTCGGTATGTCGAGTTTTTCCAGTGGGACCGGGTGGCGGTTAAATGCTAGCAGCTCTTCCCTGTTATATCGTATCCTGCTATAAACAGTGGCTCCGTCCACCGGCTCAGGAGACATTTGGGACGATCTGTGTGTCCGTGATATAAGTGGGGTGAAAAAAAAAAAAGTGATCAAAAGAGAGAGGAAGGGAAAAAAAAACTCGGAATCGAGCCGCTGTTGCAAAAGGCAGCCTACTGGTGTGGCGCCGAGAGGAAAAAAAAAAAAAAAAAATGAAGACTAATGTAAGAAGACTATTTAATATTATTTACTCTAATAAAGAAGCACCGGATACAGCTCTCCTATCATTGGACGCCGAAAAGGCCTTTGATAGAGTTTAATGGCCCTTTCTTTTTGAAGTCCTACAAAGGTTTGGACTTGGAAATAATTTCATAAAATGGGTTCAGATAATATATAATAATGCTACAGCAGAAATCCTAACAAATAACAATATTTCAAAACCAATAAAAATCAATAGAGGATGTCGACAAGGCTGTCCACTTTCACCTTTACTGTTTACTATGGCAATTGAACCTTTAGCGATAGCGATACGTTTACATTCACAAATATATGGAATTAAAGTTGGACCAACAGAACATAAAATCTCCCTGTACGCCGATGATATAATTTTGTTTATGTCGAATCTAAAAAAATCAATTCCAACCTTGTTGAATTTAATAAAGAATTTTGGGGAAATATCAGGATATAAAATAAATAAAACTAAATCTTCAATATTAATGCTAAATGAGACCCAGAGAAATTACCCAGCCCCTGAGGTAAATCAATTCAATGTTGTAAATTAGTTTAAATATTTAGGAATCCAAATTATGCCTAAGCTAGAATCAGTCGCCAGTGTCAACTATGAAGCCTTAATGTCAGATATCAATGAGTTAACTCAGAGATGGATGTCACTACCAATGTCGATGATCGGGAGAATCAATATACTTAAAAGTAATATTTTACCTAAAATACTTTATTTATTTCAATACATTCCCTTATCACCACCTTTAGATCTATTCTCAAGAATAAAAAAAAAGTTAGTGGAATTTATATGGAACAACAGGAGGGCTAGATTACGTTTGTCTTTATTATATTTACCATTTGATCGTGGAGGTCTTTTATGTTGTATTATTGGTCGGCACAACTGAGGTCTATGACATATTATTTTTCATTAAATGATCTCCCTCACTGGACTGAAATGGAATCATACAATTTACCTTTACCTCTTCCCATATTCATATACTCAGATTCGGCAAAAAAATTACAAAAACAAGTTAAAAATCCATTTGTAAAGCATATGATCAAAATATGGTGTGAAGCTAAAAACTATTTAAAAGAACCACAGTTATTGTCACAATTTAGTCCAATATGGGGTAATCAATATTTTAAACCAGGGAGAGCGGACGCTGTATTTAAAGTATGGAATTTAAAAGGGATACAAAAGATTCAGGATTTATATTTGCCATGTGCAGACAACATAATGTCTTTTGAAGAGCTGAGGGTCAAATTTAATCTCAATAGAACACATTTTTTTAAATATCTTCAACTTAGAAACTTTATTCGATCAAATCAAAATAAAGCTCTCACTCGACCTATTTATTCATCCTTGGAAAAAATGATGATGAAAGATAGTAAAAGAAAGGGTATTATTTCAGAGTTTTATAACTCATTGACACTATCTTCAAGTGAAAATTCACTGAAAAGATTAAACTACTGGAAAGAAGATCTGCAAATTGAAATTTCAGAGGAACAATGGGAATTGGCTTGTACAGAAGCTCAAACCAAATCAATAAATGCACGCCTTAAATTGATACATTTCAAATGGTTAATGCGGATGTATGTTACACCGGAGGAGTTAAATAGATATAACAAAAATATACCAGATACATGCACAAAATGCATGGAAAGTAAAGGAACCCTATTTCATTGTTTTTTTTTTTTTCCACAATATCTTTATTGAACCTTTTTTTTTTTTTAACAAACATGATACAAACAAACACTAACACTAAAGTACTACAAAAAAAAAAAATGCCCTAAAAACACCAACAACCACCAACAAAATCAAGCCTTCAACAATGCTCCTCTGTTTAGTCTAGACAATCCAATACATTAGTATACATATTATGTTCACCAGTTTGGAATTTACAAGGTCCACACACATCATTCACCTTCTTCTTCAAGAGTTATGTTTAAATTTTTTACATAATCAATAAAAGGTCTCCATATATTCTCAAACACAATTTCCTTTGATTTCAGTATATATGTTATTCTTTCTAATGGAAGGTTTGTTAACATCTGTCTTAACCACTGAGTCACATCTGGTCTATGAGTCTTTTTCCATAATAGTGCAATACATTTTTTGGCATTAAGCAAACTGAGGTCTATGAATGTTCTTTCACTTTTATTGAAATTATGCTTTTCTGGGTACAGACCCAACAAAAACAGTTTAGGATTCAATATGATTTGTTTTGAGATTATTTTTTCAATTGTTACCCTCACCTCCTCCCAAAACATTCTTATTAATCTACATTCCCATAAACAATGAAATAGGGTTCCTTTACTTTCCATGCATTTTGTGCACGTATCTGGTATATTTTTGTTATATCTATTTAACGCCTCCGGTGTAACATACATCCGCATTAACCATTTGAAATGTATCAATTTAAGGCGTGCATTTATTGATTTGGTTTGAGCTTCTGTACAAGCCAATTCCCATTGTTCCTCTGAAATTTCAATTTGCAGATCTTCTTTCCAGTAGTTTAATCTTTTCAGTGAATTTTCACTTGAAGATAGTGTCAATGAGTTATAAAACTCTGAAATAATACCCTTTCTTTTACTATCTTTCATCATCATTTTTTCCAAGGATGAATAAATAGGTCGAGTGAGAGCTTTATTTTGATTTGATCGAATAAAGTTTCTAAGTTGAAGATATTTAAAAAAATGTGTTCTATTGAGATTAAATTTGATCCTCAGCTCTTCAAAAGACATTATGTTGTCTGCACATGGCAAATATAAATCCTGAATCTTTTGTATCCCTTTTAAATTCCATACTTTAAATACAGCGTCCGCTCTCCCTGGTTTAAAATATTGATTACCCCATATTGGACTAAATTGTGACAATAACTGTGGTTCTTTTAAATAGTTTTTAGCTTCACACCATATTTTGATCATATGCTTTACAAATGGATTTTTAACTTGTTTTTGTAATTTTTTTGCCGAATCTGAGTATATGAATATGGGAAGAGGTAAAGGTAAATTGTATGATTCCATTTCAGTCCAGTGAGGGAGATCATTTGATGAAAAATAATATGTCATAGACCTCAGTTGTGCCGACCAATAATACAACATAAAATTTGGACATTTCAGACCTCCACGATCAAATGGTAAATATAATAAAGACAAACGTAATCTAGCCCTCCTGTTGTTCCATATAAATTCCACTAACTTTTTTTTTATTCTTGAGAATAAATCTAAAGGTGGTGATAAGGGAATGTATTGAAATAAATAAAGTATTTTAGGTAAAATATTACTTTTAAGTATATTGATTCTCCCGATCATCGACATTGGTAGTGACATCCATCTCTGAGTTAACTCATTGATATCTGACATTAAGGCTTCATAGTTGACACTGGCGACTGATTCTAGCTTAGGCATAATTTGGATTCCTAAATATTTAAACTGATTTACAACATTGAATTGATTTACCTCAGGGGCTGGGTAATTTCTCTGGGTCTCATTTAGCATTAATATTGAAGATTTAGTTTTATTTATTTTATATCCTGATATTTCCCCAAAATTCTTTATTAAATTCAACAAGGTTGGAATTGATTTTTTTAGATTCGACATAAACAAAATTATATCATCGGCGTACAGGGAGATTTTATGTTCTGTTGGTCCAACTTTAATTCCATATATTTGTGAATGTAAACGTATCGCTATCGCTAAAGGTTCAATTGCCATAGTAAACAGTAAAGGTGAAAGTGGACAGCCTTGTCGACATCCTCTATTGATTTTTATTGGTTTTGAAATATTGTTATTTGTTAGGATTTCTGCTGTAGCATTATTGTATATTATTTGAACCCATTTTATGAAATTATTTCCAAGTCCAAACCTTTGTAGGACTTCAAAAAGAAAGGGCCATTCAACTCTATCAAAGGCCTTTTCGGCGTCCAATGATAGGAGAGCTGTATCCGGTGCTTCTTTATTAAAATAAATAATATTAAATAGTCTTCTTACATTATGGAAGCCTTGTCTACCCTTTATAAAGCCATTCTGATCTCGATTAATAATATTTGGTAAAATTTCTTGTATTCGTCTTGCTAAAATTTTACAGATTATCTTAAGGTCGGCGTTTAATAGGCTTATTGGTCTCATATTTTCACATTTATTAGAGGGCTTACCTGGTTTTGGCAGCAGTATAATTAAGGCATTATTTATGTATGATGGTAAATTATTATTTTGAAATGCTTCTAAAACCATTTCCAAAAAAGGTTTTATTAATTTATTCTTAAATTTTTTATAAAGGTCAACTGGAAGACCATCTGGTCCTGCACTTTTTCCTGATTTCATATTATCAATGGCTAGCCCAACTTCTTCTTGACTAATTTTAGACTCCAATATCTCCCTGTTTTCATTTGGAATACACGGTATAGATAGTTCGTTCAAAAACCCGTTTAGTTTTGTTAAATCAGGTTCATTTTTGGTATCATATAATTTTTCATAGTAATCTCTAAAGGCTCTATTAATTTCTAAAGGATCTATAACTACCTGTCCCTTACTTATAATACTGGTAATTGGTGTTTTAATTTCCAATTGTTTAATCTGCCATGCTAATAATTTTCCTGATTTTTCACCTTGTTCATAAAAAGATTGTTTCAATCTTAGAAGACTCGAGGCAGCTCTATTCGCTGATTTTTTGTCGTATTCAGCTCTCAAAATCAGTAATTCATTCTCCAACCTTGGGTCACTTCCTGCATACACTTTTTCCTGAAGACTTTTTATTTTATGTTCCAATTTAGCTCTCTCCTCTCAAGTCTTCTTAGATTTTGATCCTGTATAACTAATAATATGTCCCCTAATAAAAGCTTTGAAAGCCTCCCACTTTACACATGCTGATGTTTGTGTAGTATTGATGTCAAAGAACTCGTCTATCTGTTTTTCTATATACTTGACAAATTCCTCATCCTGAAGCCATTTATGCTGAAATTGCCATCTACCTGATTCCTTTGTCAATTTTTTATCTACATATATTAGACAACAGGGTGCATGATCAGAAATCACGATGTTATCATAAAAGCAGTTTTGAATCTTGGACCTTAATTCTGTGGAAATCAAAAAATAATCAATACGTGAGAATGTCTTGTAGGTACTGGAATAACAAGAATAGGCTTTAACTTGTGGTTTCATTTCTCTCCATATATCTAACAATCTCAATTCTTTCATAAAATGATTAATAGTCATCCTACATCCAATGTGCGTACAATCCAGTCCTGTTGATCTATCCACACCTGGATTCAATGTACAATTAAAATCCCCTGCTATTATATGTTGCCCTGTAAGTGATGATAAGATGAGAAATAAATTAGCAAAGATCTTCTGATCATCTATATTGGGACCATATAAGTTCACAAGATTTATATTTTCTAATAGCAAAGAACCTTGAATGATTACATATCTTCCAAATTTGTCTCCAATTACATTTTTCACCTGAAAAGGAACTGATTTATGTATGAGAGTCATAACTCCCCTGGCTCGGGATGAAAATGATGAGGTGAATACACTTCCCTGCCATCTACTCCTAATTCTTTTAACATCCTCCTCTATCAGATGAGTTTCTTGTAAAAACACAATTCTTGAACCCATGTCCTTTATTTTATTCATAACTTGTTTAAGTTTTTTTAAATTTTGTAGACCTCTGCAATTCCATGAAGTTAAATTAAGATTAACACTTTGGTCCATGATCAATAGAGAGTTTGGGATTACCTTGCAGTGTAAACATGCTCATACAGAGAAGCAAAAACATGAGTGGTTGAACATTCATCCTACAAACTACACACAAACAAATTTCCCCTTCCCACACTTGTGGCAAACCCCCCAAAATCAAAAGAAAAATTCTGTCTCCCGATATAGCCATCGACCGTTCCACACCCACGGGGAACAGCCTAAGCCACTCCTTCTTCATCCTCCCAATCACCCTAACTCTACTGCTTTTAATGACGTAACATTAACTCTCCTCTGTAGTTTTCCAACTTAACTCCAAAATTTTTAACAACTTTGTACATCATAGTTTTTTTTTTTTTTTGTTTTGTTTTTGTTTTGTTTTTTTAATATATAATACAATCTATATTTTGTAAACTTACTATTTACTTCAAGTCAGTCAGATGCCTGTGCAAATGCTTAATTATTCTACCTTATATTTTGTTCATGCTTAGCTCCCACCAGTCTCTTCTTCTTCTTTGATCTTCTTGATGAACTCCTGCGCCTCCTCTGGGGTCTTGAAGATGTGGGTTCTGCCCTCATACGTGGTCAGCAGTCTCGCAGGATAGATTACACCATGACGAATCCCAAGGTTGCGCAGCTCCTTACGTATGGGATCAAACTGCTTCCTCAATTGCTGGATTCCTGTGGCCAAATCTGGGTAGAACCGCACCTGCTGGTCCTGGTGTTTAATCTCTCCTTTAGCACGTGCAGCGTTGAAGATCTTCATCCTGTCTCTGTTGCTAAGAAACTTCATAATTAAGGTCCTCGGCGGTCCCTTATCTCTCCGTGGGCCAATACGATGTGCTTTTTCCAGAACCACTGCTGATTGCAACTCCTCGCTGCCCAGCACCTCCGGAATCCACTTTTCCAGAAAGGAACATACGTCCCGACCTTCTGATTCCTCTGGAAGACCCACCAGCCTCAAATTATTCTGTCTCGACCGAGATTCCAAATCCAAAATATTATCTTCCAGAGATTTATTTTTTTTTTCCAAAGTGCGCACCTTTAATTGAAGACGGGTGACGTCATCTTCAGCACTAGCGAGACGGAGCTCCATCTGCGCCGTTCGTTCTACACAGTCACCCAATTCCTTTCTTATTCCTTCCAACGCTGTCATAATCCCATCAAATCTAGAGGAAAAGTCCGCTCTCATTGAACTCATGGCAGCCATCAGCGCATCTGCGCCATTCCCCGCAGACATCGCACCGCCGCCAGCCTCCTCCGCCATATATGGAGTTTTGTTTGCTGCGTCACAGACCTGAAAGTCCGTTAATTTGGACTGTTTCGGCGGCTCGCTTTTTCCTTTTCCTGGTTTTCCAGCCTTAGGCTTCGCCGACATATCCTCGCCCAAATGCTGGGATACGTTCTGTCCCAAATGAGAGAGTTATTTGCCGATTTTTTTTCTCCAGGAGCAGAGCAGAGCGAGACACGTCCGTCCTACGTGGCAGCCATAACCGGAAGTCCCCTATTTCATTGTTTATGGGAATGTAGATTAATAAGAATGTTTTGGGAAGAGGTGAGGGTAACAATTGAAAAAATAATCTCAAAACAAATCATATTGAATCCTAAACTGTTTTTGTTGGGTCTGTACCCAGAAAAGCATAATTTTAATAAAAGTGAAAGAACATTCATAGACCTCAGTTTGCTTAATGCCAAAAAATGTATTGCACTATTATGGAAAAAAAAAAAAAAAAAAAAAAAAAAAAAAAAAAAAAAAAAAAGACTCATAGACCAGATGTGACTCAGTGGTTAAGACAGATGTTAACAAACCTTCCATTAGAAAGAATAACATATATACTGAAATCAAAGGAAATTGTGTTTGAGAATATATGGAGACCTTTTATTGATTATGTAAAAAATGTAAACATAACTCTTGAAGAAGAAGGTGAATGATGTGTGTGGACCTTGTAAATTCCAAACTGGTGAACATAATATGTATACTTATGTATTGGATTGTCGAGACTAAACAGAGGAGCATTGTTGAAGACTTGATTTTGTTGGTGGTTGTTGGTGTTTTTAGTGCATTTTTTTTTTTTGGTAGTACTTTAGTGTTAGTGTTTGATTGTTTGTATCATGTTTGTTAAAAAAAAAAAAAAGGTTCAATAAAGATATTGTGGAAAAAAAAAAAAGACCTGAGTCTCCTCAGTAGGAACAGCCTGCGCTGTCCCTTCTTGTAGAGTGCATTGGTATTGTGTGACCAGTCTAGTTTATTGTTCAGATGAACACCCAGGTACTTATAGGATGTCACCATCTCGATGTCTGTTCCCTGGATGTTTACTGGTGCTGTGAGGGGTTGTCCTTGCCTGCGGTCATGGTAAACCGATTACAGTCAGCTTTCTGGAGTTACCTGATTATTCAAATTGTCATGTAAACAGAGTAATCCGATTACCTATATTGGTTTACTCCAGCAATCAGTTTACTCGTGACCATGTAAACAGGGTCAAAGGCTCATTAACGATTTATGAGAAAACAGGTTAACACACCTAGTTTATCTTGTCAACAGAGGGAAGCACTTCATGCTTCCCTCTTTGACAAGATAAACTTTATGGAGATGCTTTATGGACAAGCTTTATGGAGATGCTGGTTTCATTTTCCAGGAGGACTTGGTGCCTGTTCACACTGCCAAAAGTACCAAAACCTGGTTAAATGACCATGGTATCACTGTGCTTGATTGGCCAGAAAACTAGCCTGACTTCAACTCCATAGAGAGGACTGTCAAGAGGAAGATGAGAGACACCAGACCCAACAATGGAGACGAGCTGAAGGCCGCTATCAAAGCAACCTGGACCTTCATAACACCTCAGCAGTGCCACAGGCTGATCACCTCCATGCCACGCCACACTGATGCAGTAATTCATGCAAAAGGAGCAACAACCAAGTATTAAGTGTGTACACGGACATACTTTTCAGTCGACCAACATTTATATTAAAAATCTATTTTTTAAAATTAATTTTATGTAATATTCTAATTTTTTGAGAAACTGAATTAGGGTTTTCTTGAGCTGTAAGCCATAACCATCAAAATTAAAAGAAAAAAAGACTTGAAATATATCACTCTTCAAGTGTGTAATGAATTAAATTAATCACCCTTTATTGTCATTCAACCATACAACCAATCATGTACAGTAGAACAAAATTGTGCTTTATCCTATCTACAGTGTCAATCACACACACCCCAAGTGTAGAATCAGAGGGCCGCTGCCATGCAAGGCGCCGCCACAGATTTCCCTCCTCCATTCCATAATTGCTGAGCACCAAGCTGGACGGCAGGAAGTTCCACTTTTTTATATGGTCTTCGGCATGACCCGGCCAAGATTTGAACCCCTGCCTCCCGGGTGTGGGGCGGATGCTCTACCAACTGAGCCACCACTCCGGAATCTATATAATATAGGAGTTTCATTTTCTGAATTGAATTACTGAATTGAATTAAAGCTGCGAGCAGCGATAAACGGGCCCTCGCGTCCTCGCTAGGTACCTAGGCCTTGCCACTCAGAACGCGTAACTCTGCGCAGGCTCCATTCCTCCCTCCCCAATTCTCTCCCTCCCGCTCTTTGTTTGTCCATCCTTCCATAACGCCATCCGCCCATCCATCTGCCATCCATTTGTCCATCAGTCCATTCGTCCGTCCGTCTGTCCATACCGCCATCCATCATCAGTTCATCCATCTGTCCGTCTGTACATTGTAAGACAGCACCTTGGCAGAAGTACTATATAAGCTCGTGGATTACCTCAAAAATCTAATATGTTTATCCATAGCCTAAAGGCAACTTCTGGTGGAAGATTTCACCAGGAAATTTGTTTGAATTTGGACAAGCTATGCAATTGCTATAAGTGTTTCTCTTTTTTTTTTTTTTTACCTAGGGGGCACTATAGCTATATGTGGTATAGTCATATAGCTCTGTTCTGGATGGTACTAGTACCATGTATATCAAGTTTGGGTCCATTTGGACGATGTAAGTGTGAGTTATGATAACTTCCTGTCCATTGGCGGTAGGGGTCACTACTGCTGCGTCTCATTGTATATAAAAGAAATGTTCACCATTGACTACCTTTTCAACACACTAAATTTGGTTGATTTCGGACAAAGTATGCCAGAGTTATTAGTAGTAAGCTTTGTTTTTCTGCTAGGGGGCACTAGAGCTATGTATAAAGTATAAACTCATCATTTTTTGCAGGGATCTCAAGACTGGCAAAAAATTGAATATTTTGGAGGAAATATGAATGACCCCACAAAAATGGCTCCACAGCGCCACCTAACATGTGAAGTCAAAGGGGAGTGGCCCATGCTTACTTTTGCGTAGAAAGATGAAAATAGGGTGAGATGTTGATCATGTCAAGACATGCAAAAAACTCCACAGAAGTGATGGGCTACACCCAACAGGAAGTCGGCCATTTTGGCAGGAAGTGGTGGTGACCTGATTTCCACCTTGCTGATCGAATTGATCGAACTCCTCCTGGGGTTTTAGTCCGATTGAGCTCATTTGTGGTGACAATCATCTATACCCTTTATTGAAAACTTTTCCAAAAGCTCGATGGTTTGGCCGTAGGGGCGTGGCAAAGTTTGATGCCTCGCCATGATCATTCTATGACCATTCTGATGGCAATAAGTCTGATATGCATTGTCGGATTTCAACCAAATTCAGTATTATGGAAATCAGTTTAATTCCAAACAGTTCAATAGAACAATATTCATAGAAATCTACAGCGTCACCTATAGGAGGCAGAAAGTATTCATCAGAAAGTTTGCATCATGTTGTTTTTTTAATACCTCGAGAATAGAATGTCAGATTGGCACCAAGATAGGTATGATGTATGTGGGTATGTCTCCGAACAATTACAACTATGAACATTCATGAGTAGCAATAGCGCCCTCTCTTGGAGACATGAAGGTTACACCAAGGGTTTTCTTCAATATCTCTGAAATAAATAGTCTGATTGGTACCATTTATACTGACAATCATCTATACCCATGTGCCATCAAAAGCTGTTGAAAACTTTTCCAAGTGCCCGACGGTTTGGCAGAAGGGGCGTGGCCAAATTTGCAGTATCGCCATCACCCTTCCAATGGCTTTTACTCTGGCATACATTGACTGATTTACCAATTAAATTTACCAATTAACCAAATTTTGTGTGGTGAATAGGTAGCCAATACTGATAATTTCCATAATAAAGAATGACACATAGCAACAGCGCACCCTACCGCCAATGGACAGGAAGTTGCCATTACTCACATGCCATACTCACACGCCACTTGCCAGAATGATGTGCAATTTTCTGAGGTTTATCAGACCACCTGGTTGATCATAACTGCACATCACCTTTAGCATGCTGTCACTGCTGTTACCATGGACACGTCCTCCTCGCCATTCAATCCATTTTTCTTGTTGGGATGGTTGGGAATGACCTGGAGTCATGAAATCTGGAACATAGGTTGAGGTGACTGTCGTATGTAGCCCTATATGGGTGGGCAACACATAACTGACAAGGAAGTGTTGCCATGGCGACATGGCAAAGGTTGACTCCTCGCCATGGAACATCGGAAAGTTGTAACTTGGACAACCTTTGTTTGATTTTCACCAAATTTTCTACGATGGATATTAGTCCTGCCCCACACGCTCCTACATAAAAATGATTGACAAAAGTTATAGAGCCACCTACTGCTCACAGAAAGTACTGCACCAAACGGTTAACTTTATTATTCATGCAGCGCTTGCCACGACAACAGGAAATTTTATGAGCCAGCTAGGTACGACGGGTGCCGGGGTCCGTGGTTGCGCGGGGGGCAAGGGTCCACTTACAGCTGCTTGCAGCTTTAATTTTAGTTTATTCTTATAAATCTTCCAAATTTTTCTCATAAATCTATAATTTCTGTTGTCAGCTCTATTATTAAAAAAATATGTGACTTTTAAAATTTGTTTCTTGTAATTCTCATAATTGATTTTTTGATGAATTTGCAAACTTTCTGGTAAATTTGCAAATTTATTTAGCAAAATAATGTATTTTTTGCATTTATGTCTTGTCTATGTACAGAATATATTTTTCTTGCATACAGTATTTTCAGCTTTTTCTTCAAATTTTTGTGCTCATTTTTGTCCAATATCTGCACATTTTTTCCTCATATTTAGCAGCTTTCTCCCCATAAATGTTCCGTGTTTTCGTCCTCGATGTCCAAATGTGTCTTCATGTCTCTGCTCCAGTTTTAAACATCACCCTGAGTCATTGTGTCTCCGTCTGATTTGTCCCAGTTTCACAGATCTATAAATACCAGCTTGGACAGCTGGAGGAGCAAATTTTTCTTCTGCATCTGTATGGAGGACGGGAGGATGATGATGAGGAGGAGGAATCAGAACTGAATAACAGATAAAAAATCTATAAATTATGGGGGAAAATAACCTCGTTTAGCCAAGTTTAGCAGGAAAAAAGCGAAAAGTCTGTTGACAAAAGTTTGTTTGTTTAGGATAAGATAAGATAAGATAAGATAAGCCTTTATTAGTCCCACAATGGGGAAACTCCAGGATTGCAACAGCACAGGGATAGCAACACTCAGAGCAATAATTTAGAAGAAAGGAAAATAAGAGCAGTGAATATACATATGTACACATAAATATACAAATATATATACACAGTGCGGAGCATTGTAGCTAGATGGAATAAACAGCATAACTGTCTACTTAGTTATCCTACATAGTATGAATGTGTACCCATACATATTGTCACTCTCCGTAGCGACTGATATTGTCCTAGTTGTATACTGGAGGGGACCATTTGTGTAAGTCTGTTGCGTCTTTTGCATTCAATACTATTAGGTCGTCACATTTTTTTTGCTATCTCTGCGAGCAGCCCTGCTTAGGTTATACAGTCTGACAGCCGTAGGTAGGAAGGACCTGCGAAACCTCTCAGTTGTGCACCTACGATGATGTAGTCTGCTGCTAAATGAGCTCCTCAGTGCGTTCAGTATGTCCTGCATAGGGTGGGACTCGGACTCCAGCAGAGATGACAGTTTAGCCACCATCCTTCTCTCTCCTATCTCCTCCACTGGGTCAGGGCGCTGCCCCAGGACAGAGCTAGCTTTCTTGATCAGTTTGTTCAGTCTCTTCCTATCGGCTGCAGTAATGCCACTGCCCCAGCAGACCACTCCAAAAGTGATGGCTGATGCCACCACCGTGTCGTAGAATGTCTTCAGCAGCGCCCCTTGTACACCAAAAGACCTGAGTCTCCTCAGTAGGAACAGCCTGCGCTGTCCCTTCTTGTAGAGTGTGTCGGTATTATGTGACCAGTCTAGTTTATTGTTCAAATGAACACCCAGGTACTTGTAGGATGTCACCATCTCAATGTCTGTTCCCTGTATGTTTACTGGTGCTGTGAGGGGTTGTCCTTGCCTGCGGCAGTCCACCACCAGCTCCTTAGTTTTTCTCGCGTTGATCTGGAGGCAGTTCCGATGGCACCAGTCCACAAAGTCCTGGATAAGTCCTCTGTACTCAGCTTCATCTCCGTTGGAGATGAGGCCGACGATCGCAGAGTCATCAGAGAACTTCTGTAGATGGCAGTGTGTTGTGTTGTGTGAGAAGTCCGCAGTATAAAGGGTGAACAGGAAGGGAGCCAAAACCATTCCCTGGGGGGCCCCCGTGCTACTGATGATTGTGTCAGACACACAATCCCGGGTTCTCACAAACTGTGGCCGGTTAGTGAGGTAGTCCAGGATCCATGATGACAGGTGCTGGTCCACCCCTGCGCACAGCAACTTGTCCTTCAGGATCATCGGTTGGATGGTGTTGAAAGCATTGGAGAAGTCAAAGAACATGATCCTCACCGCATTCCCGGGCTTCTCCAGGTGGGACAGGGAATGGTGAAGGAGGAAGATCACTGCATCCTCCACCCCAATGCCATGCTGGTAGGCGAACTGGAGTGGATCCATCGCTGGTCCCACCAGGGGGCGGAGGTGAGCAAGGAGCAGTCTCTCCAGGGTCTTCATCATGTGAGACGTCAGGGCCACTGGTCTGTAGCTGTTCAGGTCTTTGGGGTGGGAAGTCTTTGGTACAGGTACCACACAAGATATTTTCCACAACTGTGGTACCCTCCCCAGCTTCAGGCTCAGGTTGAAGATGTGCTCCACAATCCCACACAGCTGGTCTGCGCAGGATTTGAGGAGCTTCGCGCTGATGCCGTCCGGTCCCGACACCTTCCTCACCTTGATCTTTCTCAGCTCTGTCCTCACCTGGGTCTTTGTGAGGGTCAGGTTGGGGGGCTGTGTGCTGGGAGTGGGGGGTGTTGGTGGAGTGGGGTGTGGACAGCAGGTCTCGATGACTTTAGAGGCAGCAGTGGTTGTTGTGCAGTCGGGGGGGAGGGCGGTTGGTCAAACCTATTAAAAAACAGGTTCAGATTGTTCGCCCACTCCCTGCCCCCCCGTGGCCTGGGGGGAGGTATTCTGGAGCCCAGAGATGGTTTTAAGGTTTCTCCAGACCCCGCCGATGTCGCTCTGTCGCAGCTTGTCCTCCATCTTCTTCCTGAAGCTGTCCTTGCCTTCTCTGATCTTCCTCCTCAGCTCCCTCTGTACGGACTTCAGCATCTCCCTGTTCCCTGACCTGAAGATCCTCTTCTCTTCTCTCAGAAGTGTTTTTATCTCAGGGTTGATCCAGGGTTTGTTGCTCGAGCAACACCGTATGGTCTTGGTGGGTACGGTGTTGTCCACACAGAAGCTGATGTAGTCCATGATGGTGTGAGTGAGGCCATCGATGTCCTCACCATGTGGATCACAGAGCTGCTCCCAGGCAGTGGTTTCAAAACAGTCCTTTAGAGCGTCCATTGCCTCTTCAGACCATATCTTCACGGTGTGCATGACCGGAGGTTGTCTGTGTACTAGGGGTTTGTACAACGGCAGGAGATGAACCAAGTTGTGATTCGATCTCCCGAGTGGGGGGAGTGGTGATGAGGTGTACGCCTCCTTAGTGTTTGCATAGAATAAGTCCAGTGTTTTATTGTCTCTAGTGTGGCATGTGACATACTGGGTGAGCGTGGGTAGAATGGGGGACAGTGAAATATGGTTGAAATCACCTGAGATGAGGAGAAGAGCATCTGGGTGTTCTGTCAGCAGCCTGCCAGTTACTGAATGGATGACGTCACGCGCTGTCCCAGCATTCGCCGTCGGATTTGCATAAATAACAATGCAGATCACATGTGAGTATTCCCTCGGGAGATAGGTAGGCCGCATGCTAACAGCTAGCAACTCAGTGTCTTTGTTGCAGTGTTGTTGTTTAACCGTGATATGTCCCGGTCTGCACCAGCTGTTATTGACATACATTATCACTCCTCCGCCCCTTGCCTTCCCACTGTCTGGTGTCCGGTCTGCCCGTATTGCGTGGAAACCCTCCAGTTTGATGTTAGCATCTGTTGCTAGTTCTGTTAGCCATGTCTCAGTAAACAACATCAAGCTACTCTCTCTGAAGATGCTCTCGTAGCAGGAGATAGCCGCTAGCTCGTCAGTCTTATTGAGTAGCGATCGTACATTCCCCATAGTAACGGATGGGAGGACGGGTCTGTACCTTATATTCCTCGCCCGCCGTCTTACTCCAGCTCGACATCCACGCCGTTTCCATCTTATTTCTCCCGGGATGTCGAGTTTTTGCGTTAGCATCGTGGGCCGGTTAAGTGCTAACAGCTGGTCTCTTTTGTACTGCCTCCTGCAAGAAACAGTGGCTCCGTCCACTGGCTCAGGAGACATTTGAGCGATCTACATGTCTGTGATGTGATTTTGAACCACAGTTGACAGCACAGGCAGTGGACCCGGACAGCGACGATGGCGTGGAGGATAATGAAGAATGTGCTAATGCTGTGAGGATGAGGTCCGCCCTGGGATCGCCCAGGTGTTTGGGCTGTGGGTCCACCAAGCACCATCATAAGGCTAGAGAGTGTCCGGCAAGAGGAAGACACTGCAGCAAGTGCGGACTCCTGCATCTTTTTGCCAGGGCATGTTATAGGTTCGAGTGAGGGGACCCAAGATGCAACGAGGACCCCCCCCCCCCAACTCTCACGGTCATTCACACCATATACCCGAGAACCGACAGTCGTTCCTACTGTATGGTGGAACTGGACGGGGTAGCGGTGCCGCTGCTGACTGACACAGGTGCATCCATGTTGAATTGGTCTACCGTGAGGAGTTTCTTCCCACATTATCGAGTGAGAGGTCATTCAGCACCGCTGTGTGGGTATGGTGGAGGAAGATTGGCCACAGTGGGATTGGTGGAACTTACGGCTCAGTACAAGTCGGCGGAGGTGTCCAGCTTGAAGTTCATCATGACTGCCCGTGGTGAGAATATTATGGGGTGTGAGCTCTTTTATGGACTGGGCTTCACCATCACCAGCAGCGTTGAAGAAGAGTGGTCGGACTGTGGTTTGTGGTTTGTGGTTTCGGTCGGACCGGCTGGTTCCGCGTGCGGTGGACGAAGGTGTGTGGGATGAACCGTTGCTTAGTATTCTGGATGATGAGCAGGACCAACCGCACCCAGGGCCATTGTGGGAGGGTCCCGGTGCCAGTGCCCAAGTAGCCCTAGCTGAGGGAACTGGGTGGCACGGTGGGATGTCCGTGACGGCGGGTGGAGCCAAGTGGATGGCCCATTCTGTTCCTGGAGTTCGGCTGGAAGGTACCAGTGAGCAGGGGTCACAACGGCTTCGCTGGCAGTGAAAATGAAAGACAGCGGGGCAGGACCAGCTGGCACAGTGAAATGACGTGCCAAACAGAGACACTAGAAGCCGAGTAGGGCTCCTCTGGGGGTCGTGGATTTGGTCCGACACAGAGAGGAGGCCCGGTCAAGAGGTGTTCGGGGCAAACGTGGATGAGAAGATGACCAGGGGTGGCTGCAGGTGGTGGCTGCTGGAGAGGATGGCTACCTCCAACTATCTGATGGCTCCCGGAGGCATGCCAATGAGCTCCGGCGCACCTGTGAGGAGAAGGAGGTTTTTGGACTTTGACGTGGGTCATCCCCAGGAGCGAAGAGAAGACGGCACACCGGGGGGAACCATCTGAAGGTTTTCCTGGGGGTGGTTTCTCTACTGGGGCAGACTGATGGTTGAGAAATGTATATGATATTTGGAAATAGGGGATAACCGGATTGTAAATTAGTTCTGTTAAAGGGGTTGTTTTATGTTTCATGTTATTTTAGGAACACGGCAGTATTTTAGTTTATATGGACTGTTTTATTTAGCTCAGACAGCAGAATAATCCATCTTGCCGTGTGGGGGTGGGACAGTAGTCCACCTGTTCCCCCCTAGTTTTAGTTGCTTTGAGTGAATGTGATAGATTGTTTAGGTATTTCTGTTTAGGTCTTAGTGCATGATTCGGGTTCCAAATTGGGGAGGGTTTCGATTGTATGTGTGTGTTTGGACCATTTTTTGAAGGGGGGGTATGTTGTTATGGGGACATATTATTGTGTGACACGGGTGGTGGCTCCACCTCTCCGGTTCCGCTGCCACCAGGGGTATAAGAGGGACACAGCAGATGACACAGCAGTGATAGGATGCATCACTGGTGATGACGTAGCATCCAACAGGAGGGAGGTGGCCAGCCTGGTGTCATGGTGTGAGGACAACAACCTCACCCCCAACATGGACAAGACAAAGGAGATGATAGTGGACATGTGGAAAGGGAGGAGGAGACCCCATCGGCTGCTGTTCATCTGGAAGCTTGAGGTGGAGAGGGTGAGCAGCTTTAAATACCTGGGCATCCACATCAGCAAGGACCTTACATGGTCACACAACACCACAGAGCTGGTTAAGAGAGCTCAACAGCGACTGTACTGTCTGAGGAGGCTGAAGAAGTTCGGCATGTCTTCCAGGATCCTCAACAATTTCTACAGCTGCATCATTGAGAGCATCCTGACCAACTGCATCACTGTGTGGTATGGCAGCACCACTGCCCTGGAGCACAAATGCCTGCAGAGAGTGGTGAAGACAGCGGAGAAGATCATCAGGACTCCACTCCCCTCTCTGCAGAGCATCTACCACCGCAGAGTCCAAAGGAGAGCTGACGTCATCCTCTGGGACCCCACCCACCCCCAGCACAGACTGTTCACACTTCTACCCTCAGGCCAGAGGTACAGAAGTGTGAAATGCAGGACGTCCAGACTAAAAAACTCCTTCTTTCCCACTGCCATCAGACTCCTGAACAGATAACAACTCCCAAAACTCTGTAACACAGCTTTGCATTTCGGAACTCACACACCGGCTGCTAAATTTGCACACTGCTCACCTGTACAGTAGATATAGTCTCACCCAATACGTCAAACAGGTTCATTTTGTCTTCTTTCAATTATTTTTCCTTTTTTTTTTTTTTTTTTCCTTTGAAAGACAAAAGTAAAATAGAAAGATGTCTTTACCTTCTTTACATGTTTCAACTGCACTGCAGCCTTCATCAGAAGAGTCAGCTGATTGCTGCCAGGTGACATTTATCAGCTGATTTTCGTAGGCGGGGCCAGCTCAGCAGATCTGTCAGATCCACCGAGCCGGCCCCGCCTCCCGCCGTCAGATGGTCTCTGGAGAATGTGGTCCCAGGTGTGAGAAAGCATAAAGGCCCCCTCATCTCGGTTCATGGTGTCTTTTCCCCGCTTTCTGATCTCTATTGCCTCCTTGATCCAACGTTTGTGTCTGTTGCTCTCCGATCCAATAATTTTTGTGTTGCAAAAATTATTGCAACACAAAAATTGCAACATATTGCAACATATTATTATGTTGTTCTGCCTTTATCTGCTCCCAGCAGATAAAGGCAGAACAACAGTAATTTTGGACACGGAAACATACGAAAAACAGATGGAAACCATGTTGGCAGACAGTAACACATACGAAATCATTAAAACAAACCCGACAGAAGAAAAGAAAAAAATGCTCAAAGCCCTTCTAAAACCTCTATTAGAAAGCAATAAAATCACAAAGGACGCATATGATCACCTGATCCCCACAGCCAGCATCACCCCTCGGATTTATGGAACACCGAAAATACATAAAAAGGATATCCCACTGCGGCCAATAATAGACAGCATTGGATCAGTCACATACAACTTATCAAAAGCCCTAGCTGAAATCATCAAACCCCTCCTTGGACTATCAGACTTTCACTGTAAAAATTCAAAAGAGCTGGCACAAGAACTCAAAGACATAAAAATAGAATCAGACGAGATCCTCATCTCACATGACGTCATCTCTTTATTCACAAAGACTCCTATTGACGTCACACTACATATAGTGCAAGAACGCCTCAACAAGGACAGTACCCTAAAAAGACGCACCAACCTCACAGTCCATGACATATCCAAATTACTACAGTTTGTTGCAAAATCCACTTATTTTCAATTCAGAGGAAAAATCTACAAACAAAAAGAAGGATTTGCAATGGGAGACCCACTATCAGCCATCATGAGCAGTTTTTTTTATGGAGGATCTGGAAAATAAAGCCATCAACACAGCACCCACAATATGCAAACCCACCCTTTGGAAGAGATACGTAGATGACATTCTGGAAAAAATAAGGAAAGGACATACACAAGAACTCACTGACCATCTGAACAGTACAGACAGTACGGGGAACATAAAATTCACACACGAAGAGGAGGAAAATGGCACCATAGCCTTTCTGGACATGAAAATCCACCACAACGAGGATGGCAGCATAAAAATCACAGTCTACAGGAAACCAACCCACACAGATCAATACCTACTTTGGACATCGGAACACCCCACAGCACACAAGCTATCAGTCGTCAGGACATTATATGAACGAGCCACCATCATCACGGAACAAGAAGACAGACAGGAAGAGGAAAACCACATAAAACATGCACTTATACGCTGCCAATATCCAGTATGGGCCATAAACAAAGGGAAACAGCAAGTCAAAAACAAAGAAAATAAACAGGACACAAGACACAGAACAAAAGCTGAAATCAAAAACAAGGAAACCATAACTATACCATACATACGAGGGATCACGGAACCAATTCAAAGGATCATGAAAAAATACAAAATAAACACAGCAGTCAAACCACACAAAAAATTAAGACAGTTATTAGTACACCCCAAGGACAGAATAGAACAAGACAATAAATGCAATGTATTATATGAAATATCATGCAGATCATGCAACAAAACCTACATTGGAGAAACCGGAAGATTATTCACCACAAGAAAAAAAGAACACCAAAAGGAATGTGAGAAGGAAACGCAAGGACGACTCACAAGATCACAAAAAGAAAAAGCAGAACAAGAAACATTAAAATCAGCAATATCGGACCACTGCAAAAGAAATAATCACATCATGGACTGGGACAACACAAAAATTATTGGATCGGAGAGCAACAGACACAAACGTTGGATCAAGGAGGCAATAGAGATCAGAAAGCGGGGAAAAGAGACCATGAACCGAGATGAGGGGGCCTTTATGCTTTCTCACACCTGGGACCACATTCTCCAGAGACCATCTGACGGCGGGAGGCGGGGCCGGCTCGGTGGATCTGACAGATCTGCTGAGCTGGCCCCGCCTACGAAAATCAGCTGATAAATGTCACCTGGCAGCAATCAGCTGACTCTTCTGATGAAGGCTGCAGTGCAGTTGAAACATGTAAAGAAGGTAAAGACATCTTTCTATTTTACTTTTGTCTTTCAAAGGAAAAAAAAAAAAAAAAAAAAAAAAAAAAAAGGAAAAATAGTCTCACCCATCTGATGTCCATATCATCTCTGCTGCTACTTATCATGCACAGTCCACTGGTACTACCGCTACAGAGATTAGCACTGGGTGCTAATTTGTAATTATACACTGCTCGCTGCACAATGCTCGTTTGCACACTACTGTACATAGGTTCATGCCATCTCAGGTTCACGTCATCTCTGATATCAATATACCACTATAGTCATCCAGTGAATTTTCAGTTTCATTCCTCTTGTCTGACTGATTTAACTGCTGTAACTGTCCAAACTGCCTAGTGTGTGTTATTAGTACTCATTAGTTTTAGTATTTAGTATCAAGGTGTGCTTAAGGCGTCCTAACTGCCTAACTGTGTGTTGGTGTGTGTGTTATTAGCATCCATTGGTATTAGGACTGAGTTCCTGTGTTAGTGTGTCATGACCTTATTAGAATTGTTGTTTCTGTACCTTTAACTTGACATTCGTTCAGAGAGCAAAGTAAGAATTTCATTGCTCAGGAAATGTAGCATTTCTTAACTGTGCACATGATAATAAAACCTTTGAATCTTGAATTTATGAGAAAAGTCACATTTGCCAGGAGGCAACATAAGTTGCAAATTTTCATTAAAAAAGTTATAAATTTCTAAGACAAATGTTACAGATTTGCAAGAAAAACCTCAATTTATCAGAGAAAAACTCAAAAATGCATACAAATCTGCAAATTTGTTTTCCTTTGTAAATGTACTACTTTTTATTGTTTTTTTCTCACTTTTTGCTTGTAAATTTGAAACTTTTTTCCTCATAACTTTTTGATTTTTTTGTTTTAAAAATATATTTCTTAAAAATTTGTTTTATTGTAAATTTGCTGCTTTTTTCTGATACATTTTAGATTTTTTTTCTTGTAAAGGTAATATTTGTAAAAAAAAAAAGTGATTTTTTTTAATGTAAATTTGCCACTTTTTCATTTAAATGTGATTTTTCCCTCATTCATTATGTGATGTATCAAATATGATATATTTCATATTGTTGCGCGTTACGGGTGGCGGCTCCACCTTTCCGGTTCCGCTGCCGCCACCCTGGGTATATGAGGCGGCTGCGAAGAGGCACGGTCTCTTTACGACTAGACGGGCCTGTGGCACACTGTGAGTGAAAAGCTACGCTCTACTGCACCTCCGGCCTCGTTACTGGAGTACAGGTTATGGACATCACACATCTGGTTTTTTCTCCCAAGTTTGTTAGTTTTCTCTCAAAAATTTAGAACTTGCTGCTGGTGATTTTTAGGATGATTTTTGTTAACTGTATGTTAGCATCTTTTGTCGTATTATTTGACCTGGACGATTGAAAATTCGTACTTATTTTGGGTTTATATGTTTGTAACTAAATTTGTGATTACGCCATCAACCTCCACCGTCGCCCTCGTTAAAAAATAACAGACCTCCAGCTGGGTGTAACTTGAGACCAGATCGTTGTCAGTGACGTCGGGAAAGAAAGATGGTGGAAGAGCAAAAGCAGCTTGAAACATAAAATCTAATTATTTGTCAGTGAAGAGAGGTTTGAACGTTTTTCTGGTAAAACGTTTGAGAAGGTCAAAGCCACCAACACCGTGACGGACTGAAGGAAGCTTTTGTTGCCAGAAGCAGAAGTCAGAAAATCAAAGAAGCAGATGAAGGATTTCTCCCTGAAAATCAGCAAAGAGCAGAAATAAACTCCGATCAAAGGAAACTCTGAGTCTCTTTGTTTAAAGTTTCAGTTTTCATCCCAAACACGAAGAAAACCAAAGTCTGGTTTGTCCTTCTGAAGACGTTTTTCTACCCATGAGCAGTCGTGAAAGCCCGACTCGTCACTCAGCTGCAGAGACGCTTTTATTTCAGCGTTGAGTTCATTTGATTTGAATCATCTGATATCAAAGTACAAACTTCTAAGATGGATTTTTTTTAATATAACAGAGAAATTCTTTCATATGGATGAGAAACACTTCATGAATATGAATATAACAGATTACAATAACTCTGACTGAACCTATACCGAATTCACTTTTTTTTCACTGAAATATTAATTTTTTCAAGCGGAAACATGAGAACTTTTCCCCATAAATTTGTGACTTGTGCATATTTATTTTTCCTCATGAATTTATAGGATGTTAAAGTAAGCTGGAGTCCTTTTTCTCTCACAATTATAACTTTCCTGTTAGATGTTTAGATTTCTGCTACTTTTTTCTTATTTTTTAAAACTATAAATGAGCCTTTTTAATGTGGAGCCCTGATTCCAACAGTGGGCAGAATGGTGTGTAAAATGTGACTAAAACCAGAAAGGCCTGATTAGTAAATATCCTTTTACTACTGCGTGTGGTCAGTAGGGAGTTCCTCACATCCCCACCAGCACACAGGAAATTGAACCAGGTGTACCAAGTTTACAGCCTCGGCTAGTTTACATGGGGAATACGTCTGATAGAGGTCTTCTGCACACTGGCTAGACGTCTAGCCAGTGTGCAGAAGACCTGGTTGGCCCTACACGTGTGTGCTGCTGGGGATATTTTTACATTATTACTGCTGCTTTCCTTTCATGTTTCCTGACACCACTAATAGCCGGTAAATTCATCTGATAATGCAGGGTGTGATATTTAGGCCACAGTGCATTAAAACAATAACAACAACAATAATAATCTGGTTTATGAGGCCAGAGCACAGAGAACAGATTAAGGCCGCCGTGCTGACACCGATTTAACTGGTCTGACTGGTTCTTCAGCCCACATTCTCAACATCAGATTGTTATGACACCGTTATGACCAGGAGGTTGTGGATGAGCCTCAGACTGGTTTTTAGCCACCACTGGATGTTGCTCTACAGCGTCAGCTCAGACCCAACCAAACAGTTTGACCACGCCTCCTACACCACCACCCACAGCCTTCTGAGGCCCGTTACCAGCAGGTCTCCTTTCTAACCTCTACAAGTGTCTTGATGGCTTTCTCTCAGAACTGCTTCCTCCTTGGTGGTTAGCTTTCCTCCTCCAAAGGAATGGCCTGGAAAGGAGCAAACCATGTAGTGCTAAAGGTAACTGCATAGTAGCAAAGATAACAGTGGAGTAGGGCTGGGCGATACTGCTCAAAAATCCTATCTCAATATAGCTAGTATCTCGACACTCTACATAAACTGTATGTATTATATAAGCTACAATGATACACTGACATTTGGTCAGGTCAGGCATTGGTTTACATGCTACCAGATAACCATGAAAACCGGTACTACCTGTCTCTTGGGTCGGGCCGTCGGCGACTCAACCGGCAACCCTGCCCTTCCAAGGATGTGGAGGGTGAAACTGGGCATCCTGGTAGAACTAAAAACATTATCTGTCACAGGTCTGTGGTGGACCACTCCCAGTTACACGGGGTGAGACTGGACATCCTGGCAGATAAGCACATCTGCCGTAAGGTCTGTGGTGGATTTTTGCCAGTCGGTGCATCGTGACATGCACTACACAAAGAGCAGAGATGAACAAACCTATCATCTGGTCAGTCACTGCAACAGATACTGGAGTCAGTTTGTCTTGGCCTGTCCTTGCCACTGATAATACCTCGATCTGCCAAGAATGTGCCGCTAGTCCAGCAAAAGCTAGCGCTACTCAAATACTTCGCAAGCAGTTTCATGAAATGGTCAGTCAGAAAGCACCTCATACCGGCTTGGACGTTGCCCGGGTTAATAGGGTCAGGAGTTCCTGGCAGCAGAGGGCGGAGGACAGAGCTGTGTGGAGGAATCTGATCAGACCTAAATGAAACAGTCACTGTCAGCCCTGACAGACTGCTATGATGATGATAATAATGATACAGTAGGTAGCACACATATATCATCCCTCACACACAGAGTAGTAGGGCTGAGAGTTTATGCAACTAATGTTTAGTTTCAGCAGTGATTACGCAGTTCTGCGTGCTTCATCTTGTGGACAATATTAGCATGTTAGCCCTGCAAGCTATTCTGACTGTGAACAGTTTTTACTGAGCATTATGCGTTGGTATTTTCTTTTCCTATTTCACATAAATTCATTCAACACTCACCTCCCCGATGGAGAGGTGAAGTCTGTGACTAAAAGCGCAGTATCCACTTATTCTTACCTCCACCTGTGCACAGCAACAGCAACAAACGCTCACTGCTCCGCCCACAGACACTTCTTGGATGAAAGCTGTTGGGTGGGGTGGCCAGCCCGCTGCAACAGTGCCCAGACTGTGGCTCCCCCACCTGGAGGAGCATGCAACGGCTCACAGGTCTATTCGGCTCTGCTAGTGGGTTTATTTCCTTTATTTTTACCCCCACATCCACATTTTCAAAAAAAACTTGTTACTAATGCGTGACTCAAAACAGGTTGGGGACCGCTGCCCTGCAGCATGGATGTTTTGGCAGCCGTCCTGTGGACGCTGGTGGGGAGCAGGTGAGGGGGGTGCAGGTGGAGCGGGCAGAAGTTGTGGGGCAGATAGAAAGCTTAATAAAAACAATCACATTTTGTTTTTATCTTATGTTTATATTGGTTTTATTATGTACATAGGGAAAGTATAATCATGCTCTTCTAATCTGTAGTCGTGTGTAGAGGGAATAAGCGATGCTACCATGAGAACCTGCTGTGACGTAACGGCCCACAGGTGACATGGTGCTTTTCTCCTTTTACCTTGTTCTTTATATTGATGTTCTTGTTTTAATGTATTTTGTTCTAGCTTCTTTTTTTTATTTAGGGAACATCTATTAATGAACAACAGATGTAAACTAGCCGTCAGCTATAATCTGCCACGTTTACATTGATTTTTTACTAATGTTTATTAACCTGCACTGTCCTTTAAATAAATACAACAATAAAGGACAAAGCAGACGGAGAGTCGATACAAACGATGCTGGGTCGTTTTAAAGTATGGAGATATGGCCCAGTCCTACCGCGTAGCTGCAAAGCTAACCGTTAGGTATTCCCCCACACTAACAGCACGGACATGACGGTGGACATGCGGGTGACGTCAGCACGCCGTGCCTATTAAAGGGGACTGTTGGCGGGAGCCGTCCTGGTTGGCGCTCCGCTCCAGGCCGGCCACAGCCTGTATAGCCGTAGGGTTAGCTTACATGTTAACTACACTGTGACACGTGTACCTTTCTTGTGCTTGTAATAAAGTTCGGGTTCACGACAACTCCCGGCTCCGCTGCCATGCTTTCCAGACGCAACACTGACCACAGAAGAGCCCGTCACCAGTGGCCACTCACTGCAGGACGGACGCTAACCACGCTAACAGGACCAACTTTCCCGTGTGGATTACACGCTTTGGGTGTGTGACTAAATGTTCAGCGTATGTTCGCATGACTGGGGTGCCTGAAGTTCATTTTCCTCAGATGGACATGTTGAAGAAAAAGAAGAAGTTTGCCGTCACCACGAGGGAAAAGTGGAGCATTTAAAAAGACTTATGAGAACCACCACACGATGAGACAAAATACGGAAATGTACAAGATAAAAAATCTGAAATTACAAGAGAAAATCAACTCATGAAAAAAGTTTGAAATTTACAAGAGCCCAGCCAGCATGTCCATGTGGGCCTCACCATAGATTTATCTGGGCTGTCTTTTTTTTTTTTGGTCTTTTGTGTACTTCATTAATCCCCAGAGGGACATTCAGGGCAGCCAGCTGCATGGATGAGGCAGCCGCAGTGCGGTGCCGTCCCTTCACCGTTCATTCACACCGAGGGCCACTTTAGGGTCTGCAGTTAACCTGACCTGCAGGTTTTTGGCCTGTGGGAGGAAACCTGAGTACCCGGGGTCAACCATGCAGACTCCACACAGAAGGGTCCCTGATGGTCCGGGGGGGGGTCCGTGTGGGTTTGTCTGTGGCTTACATGTTGGCCCAAAAAGTCACAAAGTTATGAGAAAATGTATGAAAATGTAGAAAAGTGGTAAATTCACCAAACAATAACAGCAAATTCATGACAGGAAATCACAAATGTAGCAGAACAAAAGGGAAAATTCAGTAAAAAAAAAAGTTAAAAATTTTTGAGAAAGTTCTAAATTACAAGAAAAAGCAAATTTACAAGAAAAAAGCCACAAATTTACAGGAGGAGGAAAAATGAGAAAAAGCTGCAAATTAACAAAAAAATAGCAAATATGTAAAAATAAATACGTCAAAAAATTGAAAATTCATGAAAAAAGTCCCAAATTTATGAGAAAAAACTAAGTTTTCAGTTAAAAAGCTTAAAAATTTTGGAGAAAGTTCCAGATCTAAAAGAAAAATGCCACAAATTTATGTGAAAAAGTCACAACTTTACAACGGAAAAAAGTAACATCATCCATCCATCCATCTTCTTCTGCTTAGTCCTTTTCGGGTTGCAGGGGGGCTTCACTCTATAAATTCCAGAAATCTGTGTGTCTGTCTGTCTGTCTGTGTATTACGATCATAGGACATCATAGGACGACCTATGATGTCCCTATGCCTTGATGTCTTTATGATTTATTTATTTTTTTGATTTTGTATACTTTATTGATCCCCAGAGGGGAAACTGAGGGCATCCACCTGGATGGATGAAGCAGCCACGACACGGCGCTATCCCTTAACCATTCACACACACATTCACACCTCGGGCCACTTTAGAGTCTCCAATTAGCCTAACCTGCATGTTTTTGGCCTGTGGGAGGAAACCAGAGAAATCCCGGAGTAAACCCACGCAGATACGGGGAGAAACATGCAAACTCCACACAGATCACTGTTGGTCAGGGGCTGGGATCGAACCAGGATCCCATGGCCAAGGTTGAGTTGCTGTGCTGGTGCAGTGCGGTGGCGCAGTGATGTCTATATGATGTCATATAGACCATCAGCACTTGCGATGCCGTCATCGATAAAAGCAAGAAATCTCTGTGTGTGTGTCTGTCACGCTTCATAGGACACCATAGGACAGCCTATGAACTCAGGCATCATAGGACACATAGACAAATGTGTCTTTATGATGTCATATACATCAAGGCTGCCTTCATGTCTTTATGATGTCATATACAGTGAGTCCATGCCGGAAAGCCTCTTTTTGCTCAGATCTATTTTCATGATCCTGTCCATGAACTGGAATTACGACGCACCTATCCCTCAACCAGTGGTCTCAACGAAGAAGAAGAAGAAGACCCACCAGATGGAGAGCAATAGAATGACGACAACTGCTGCACGTCAGAAAAGATGCCATGAAGATGAAACACCTGAGGTTCCAGCAGTACATCGCACCCGTCTGAGACAGGAGGACACCCTTCACCAGCATAGGGTACGACAGACTTTAAAGCACGTTTCTAGGACATCAAAGGACGGCCTATGATCTCTGCCTCATCATCATAGCGCGTCCTATGAACTCAGGCATCATAGGACAACTCGCCATGCCTACATGACGGCAAATGTGTAACCTTGACAAATGTCAGTCTACACTACAAATGTGTAAAATTCCAAGCAAAGTGCTGATTTTCTCCGGGTGCTCCAGTTTCTTGGTTTCTACGGGCATGCACGGGCCTTCCTGAACAGGGTTGAAAGCCACTTTTTCAGGATCGTGCCCATGAACTGGAATTACGACGCACCTATCCCTCAACCAGTGGTCTCAGCGAAGAAGAAGACCCACCAGATGGAGAGCAATAGAATGAGGAGAACTGCTGCACATCAGAAAGGATACCGTGAACATGAAACACCTCAGGTTCCACCAGTACGCTGCAGGCATGACTGTGAACAACACAGTCGTCTGAGACAGGAGGAGACCCTTCAGTGGTCTGAACGAAGAAGAAGAAGACCCACCAGATGATGCCTATATGACGGCACATAGACAGAGCACATGACTCCCTACAAGACATATGTATAGACACAGGTGAGCAACAAAACACAGAACAGTGACAGGCAGGAGAAGAAGTAACAAGCAGGGGCAAACAGCCCCAGATGGCAGGGCATATGTGTGATTTTTATGTTTTGCTGCATACAAAGGCGTCACATGTGATTGCCACTTAGTGCTGTGTTGCTATACCAACTGTCCTGTAACTGGCAAGAATTCTGTTCCAATGCATCCCCTCTACGGGCATGCACGGGTTTCTATGGGCATGCACAGGTATGCACTAGTATAGACAAAAGGATGATACCATCATATACACAATAGGACACACTACTTTAAACCACACCCATTCGAAGCAGTACATCATGTCTGTGTGTCACGATCAGAGCACATCATAGGACAGCCTATGATGTCTTCATGATGTCCTATGATATCAGGCAACACAGTACTTGCAATGCCGTCATATAGACAATAGGACTGGCTGCCTATGATGTAGGCATGAGGTCCTATGATGCCTGCCTTGATGTCTTTATGATGTCATATACACCACTCACCAAAGAACAGATACTCATCACCCGATTACCAATAGGACACAGTACTTTAAACCAGGATCAAATGCAGGCATCATAGGACTCGCTATGCCGTCATCAAAGATCATAGGACACAGGACAGCTTCCAAGATCAAACGCAGGCATGACTCACGATCATATGACTCCCTATGACATCATCACAGATCATAGGACTCACTATGACACCATCAAAGATCAAAGGCAGGTATCACTGAATGAGTGCTGACATGCTTGCTTACACCCTTGCTTACACCTGCTTTCTACAGGCATGCAGAAATACTTGCTTATACTTGGTTTCTATGGGAATGCACGGGTATGTGCTAGTATTTAAGAGAAAAAGTTGCAGTTTAAAGTTAAAAAAAGCAAATTTATGACAAGTTTCATATTTTCAAGAATAATGGATCAGATTAGGGGAAAGGTCACCAATTTAGAAGAAAATTTATGAGAAAATAAGTTGGAAACGGGCGAATAGGTAAAGTCCAGATGGGCCAACATGGAACCCATGAGAAACCCACATGGACCCATCAGACAGCACACCGGGTGCACCCACATGGACATGCTGGCTGGGAACAGACATTTTTTGAGGAGAAATTTCACCAACTGACAAGAGTGAAAAAGTTTCTCGCTGCTTCCTGCTCTATAATTTATATTTTATGGTCATTCTATTGTTATTACCTCCACCAAGGGAGGACGGAGGTCATGGTTTTACTGGCGTTGGCTGGTTTGTCTGTTAGCAACTTAACTCAAAGTTATGAACGGATTTTGATGAAATGAAAACACTGCAGAAAAAGTATTAGGGGGTGTGTCCACCAAACTGGTTTTTCCTGCTGTGGGCGACTATTTTCTATTCATTCTCTATGCAGTCCAGTGTTTCAGCGCTGTGCGCCTCGGCGCTGAAACGCTTTGAGCGGTGGCCGCCTTTGGTCACGAAGCTCAGGGCTGAAAAAAGTTTAGTTTGTCAGACTACTGTACAGCTGCACCCATCAATGTCAGACCTTTCTAAGCAGCCAATCAGAATTAAAGAAGGGCGGGCCATAGGACACCAGCACAGAAAGAGGAGAGCTGGAGGTGACGGTGGAGGAGGTGGAGGCTGAACGTTGCTGCATCAAACAACGTGAATTTGTAGTTGGTAACTGCAAAAAATGGAATGATACCGCACTGTTGTGTAATATTGCTGAATAATTATGAAGCTTGTCAGTAAACTGTAATGGAGAAGAGAGGAGGAAAAAAAAAAGAAAACTGAGCTGAAAGATTCAATAAACCGTGATGTTGATTTAAGGTGGAATTGCCCAGACACAATGTATGGTCAATACAGTTATGACAGTCTGGTTATTATTATATTATAATGTAGTCATGTGGCTTTTGCTGTCGTTTCTGTCTGATAATAATAATAATAATAATAATAATAATAATAATAATTGCATTTATATAGCACCATTCACTCAAACTTTCAGCAAAGGTGTGCAATGTCACACTGAGCACATGCTTAGATTTTGGTGATGATCTCAGAATGCATACCTCCACCAAGGCTCTTATCCTGTCTCAGAGTGTTAGCAGCAATTCTCCAAAACTCCTGGATGGATCTGGATGATATTTTCCCCAGAGCTGGTTTTTGGCCCAGACGTGAACTCATTAGATGTTGGAGGTGATCCGTGAGTGCATACCTCCACCAAGGCCCTATCTCACAACGTACAGATGGACGGTGATGTGGACGGACAAAGGGAGGGAGGAACGGAGCCTTGGCAGAGGTATGTGCTCTCTGACTGCCCTCTAGTTTTCCAAATACTTTACTATCACCAGCTTAAACTGTGATGATTTACTGATCAATCTCCCAATTTTCTGTTAGGAATGCTTAACATTTTTTCTAATAGATGTCTAATATTTATCTTATAAAAGTGCAGGTTTTTTCTACACAGATTATCAACTTTTTCCTGGTCAACGTTCACCTTTTCCTAGATTTTGGGGGTGGGGTGTTCTTCTAAAGTCTGCTGCTGTTCCATTTGTGGAGCGTGTTGGGTGTGAACGGGGGCCGCTCCTCCCCCACCTCCTCCTGGTTTCCCACAGGGCTCATTGTTGTGGAAACGATGCAGAAACAAAGAGCAGACGGACGACCCACAATCCTCAGCAGCAGCAGCAGCAGCTGAGAACCTCAAGGTCTGTTTTCAACGTGTCAGCGGTGACGGCACCGTTTTCCAAACAGGAAACGACGCTCCTGGAAGCTCACTTCCTGTTGGGAAAATCATTTTAGCTTTTTAGTGCTCAGATGGACTGAAAAAATAAAAATGATCTGATTATCTGTAATATATACAGTGGATCACATTAGTCATTATTAGTATGGAATTGATGGCACTAAAGGTGAATGTCTGCAGAACGCGGCCATGTTTGGTTCTGATTCTGAGAGCTGAGCTCAGGACGTTCCCGTCTGCAGAGCCGTTCCACACAGAATCCGGTGAACTGTCTTCCCTCCTGTCCTCATGAGCCGAAGGATCCACATGTTCTCCACGCTGGTTCTTCTCCCTTACTGAAGCTGCATCAGCAGCAATGTTTTCACAAAGGTGATTTTTCTTTAAAAAATTACAGTTTTTTCATGTAAAATTCCAACTTTTTATTTCAAATGTTTGCTGCTAAATTTGAGACTTTTTACTATTAAATTTAAAGCAGTTTTCCTAAAAAAAAAAAAAAAAAATACTGATTTTTTTCCATGGTAAATTTTAATATTTTCTTCCCAGATTTGCAGTTTTTTCCTATAAATGTAGAATTTTTTTTCAATTCTATTGCAAATGTTATATCCAAATTGTTAGAGGGTTTAATCCTAAACAGAACTGAGGATCATCTGTGGACAAACGAAAATCAGTTTGGTTTCAAGTCAGCTCTTTCTACTGACAAGGCTGTTTACCTACTCCATGAATTTGCTGACTACTTCAGAAGCCATTCCATTAGTGTCTATGCTACGTTCCTAGACGCTAGCAAAGCTTTTGACAGGATTAACCACTGGGGTTTGTTTAGAAAACTGATCAATTGAGGTATTCCTATTTACATTGTTAGCATCCTGCTATACTGGTACAGAAGGCAGTCTATGGTTGCTAGGTGGGGCAATGTCACCTCATCCAAATTTCATGTGACCAACGGTGTTAAACAAGGTGGTGTACTGTCACCCTTGTTGTTTAATGTCTATGTTGATGATCTCAGTATACTGTTGAACAATACTAATGTGGGCGGCTCCTTTAACGGTGCACTGTTAAATCACATTTTCTACGCTGATGACCTCTGTTTGTTAAGTTTGTCTACTGCAGCGATGCAACATCTCCTTTCGGTATGTGAAAAATTTGGTGAAAAAAATGACATCTTGTTCAACTGTACTAAATCTATGTGTATGGCTTTCAAACCAAAGGGCGTCAATACGTCGAATCCTGTTATGCCACTTTGTGGTCATAGCTTGCACTTTGTTGAAAAAGTCAAATATCTAGGTGTGTGGATTGAATCTGATAAGACCAATGTTGATTGTAACAGACATCTCAGGAAACTGTACGCTCAAACAAATTTATTGTTGTGAAATTTCCATAGATGTTCTCCTGATGTCAAATGTATGTTGTTCAAGACCTTCTGTACCTCAATGTACTGCTCGCCTTTATGGTTTAATAGCAATGTTGCTGTTAGGAACAAAATCCGCATTGCATATAATAACTCCCTAAGAAGGTTGTTAGATATACCTCGTAGGTCGAGTGCAAGCAAGATGTTTGTGTCCGTGAACATTCCGTCTTTTGGCGAGTTGATACGAAAGAATGTTTACAGTTTTATGAGAAGGTTGCTGGCATGTAACAATCATCTTATATCAGCAATTGTCAACTCGTCACTCACACTTCACTCCAGCATTTGGAAGTGGTGGCGTTCCATTTTATACTGAGCCCATTATTGTATGGTATTGTTGTTACAAGAGCGCCGAGTGTCTGCTGATCTGTATATCAGTGGATCTGTTTGAAATAAACGTTTGAATTTGAATTTCAAAAATGCATCATTTTTTCGTGTAATTTTGAATCTTTGTTCACAGACAGTCACAAATGTATTTATGTAAATTTGTGACTTTTTCTAAAAGACTTAAGTCATCAAAATGTGGCGTCACTAGTAAATTTACAGCTTCTGTGTGTTACATTAAATCAACGGTGACGCGCCCTCCACCACCCGCTGGCCAGACAGCGGAGAACTTCCTGCTGCAGACGGCTGCAGCTTCACTGCCCAACGCTTAAACACGGGCAGCATTTCACTGGACAAGAACTCTGATGGTGAATTCTGGTTGTAACTGTGCTGCCATGCTGCACCTACAGTCTAGCTGGTGCCTCACGTCTCCCCCTGAGCCTGACAGTCCTTCTCTGTACAGTCAGTACCGTAGATCCATAAGGATCATCTATTTATCCTAGTCGCAGCCTATGTAGTATATAAGGTTATCCAAGCATCCTTACTTCCCTGGGTGACTCCGTGTCTGTTCTGCCGTGTCGGTTTCTGCTGCTTTGGTCGTCTACGGTGTCACGCTGCTGTTACACTGTAGGAGTCTGGGATCAATAAAGTCCATCCATCTAAATTTATCTCACAAACGGCTTGAAGTATTTCACTGTATGTGTAATGAATATTGAATATGTAAAAATGTGAATTTGGTTTAATGGGAAAAAATTTACTTCACAATATTTTAATTTAAGGATAAGGACCTGTGTGTACTGTATATATTATAATTTACTATTGCCCTATGGCATCTGTGAGTCTTATTTTCAAATAAGATATCACTCAATAACATACGTATCAGCCAATATATCTATATTGGATATTAAGGTTTTTTTATACTGCATTGTGTGTGTGTGTGTGTGTGTGTGTGTGTGTGTGTGTGTGTGTGTGTGTGTGTGTGTGTGTGTGTGTGTGTGTAAAGTCATGTGAAAAAATTAGGATACCCTGTATAAGCCTGTGGGTTTTTTTTTTTAACATATTTGGACGTATGGATATTTACAGTCCATCCGAAAAGTCTTCACAGCGCTTCACTTTTTCCACATTTTGTTATGTTACAGCCTTATTCCAAAAGGGATTAAATTCATTTTTTCTTCAAAATTCTACACACAATACCCCATAATGACAATGTGAAAAAAAAAATTCTTTTGAGATTTTTGCAAATTTATTAAAAATAAAAAAAACTAAGAAATCACATGTACATCAGTATTCACAGCCTTTGCTCAATACTTTGTTGATGCACCTTTGGCAGACATTACTGCCTCAAGTCTTTCTGAATATGATGCCACCAGCTTGGCACACCTATCTTTGGGCAGTGTGGCCCATTCCTCTTTGCAGCACCTCTCCAGCTCCATCAGGTTGGATGGGAAGCGTCGCTGCACAGACATTTTCAGATCTCTCCAGAGATGTTCAGTTGGAATCAAGTCTGGGCTCTGGCTGGGCCACTCAAGAACATTCACAGAGTTGTCCTGAAGCCACTCCTTTGATATCTTGGCTGTGTGCTGAGGGTCGTTGTCCTGCTGAAAGATGAACCGTCACCCCAGTCTGAGGTCAAGAGTTCTCTGCAGCAGGTTTTCATCCAGGATGTCTCTGTACATTGCTGCATTCATCTTTCCCTCTACCCCAACTAGTCTCCCAGTTCCTGCTGCTGAAAAACATTCCCACAGCATGATGCTGCCACCACCATGCTTCACTGTAGGGATGGTATTGGCTTGGTGATGAACGATGCCTGGTTTCCTCCAAAATATGACATCTGGCATTCACGCCAACGAGTTCAATTTTTGTCTCGTCAGACCAGAGAATTTTGTTTCTCATGGTCCAAGAGTCCTTCAGGTGACTTCTGACAAACTCCAGGCAGGCTGCCATGTGCCTTTTACTAAGGACTAGCTTCCGTCTGGCCACTCTACCATACAGGCCTGATTGGTGGATTGCTGCAGAGATGGTTGTCTTTCTGGAAAGTTCTCCTCTCTCCACAGAGGAATGCTGAAGCTCTGACAGAGTGACCATTGGGTTCTTGGTCACCTCCCTGACTAAGACCCTTCTCCCCCAATCACTCAGTTTAGATGGCCGGCCAGCTCTAGGAAGAGTCCTGATGGTTCTGAACTTCTTCCATTTATGGATGATGGAGGCCACTGTGCTCATTGGGACCTTCAAAGCAGCAGAAATTTTTCTGTACCCTTCCCCAGATTTGTGCCTCAAGACGATCCTGTCTCAGAGGTCTACAGACAATTCCTTTGACTTCATGCTTGGTTTGTGCTCTGACATGCGCTGTCAACTGTGGACCTTCTATAGACAGGTGTGTGCCTTTCCAAATCATGTCCAATCAACTGAATTTACCACAGGTGGACTCCAGTTAAGCTGTAGAAACATCTCAAGGATGATCAGTGGAAACAGGATGAACCTGAGCTCAATTTTGAGCTTCATGGTAAAGGCTGTGAACACTGATGTACATGTGATTTCTTAGTTTTTTATTTTTAAGAAATCTGCAAAAATTAAAAAAAAAAAAAAAAAAAAAAAAAAACTTTTTTCACATTGTCATTATGGGGTATTGTGTGTAGAATTTTTAGGGAAAAAGTGGATTTAATCCCTTTTGGAATAAGGCTGAAACATAAAAATGTGGAGAATGAGAAGCGCTGTGAGACTTTCTGGATGTACTGTAATATCAATGTTAAAAATGCTGACAGATTCACGTAATACAACTAAACAATTAAAAATGAATTAAATACATTTTTCAAATTTTCTGTAAAATGTAATTCTAAACAGTGAGGAATAAATTAGGACACCCCCACATTCATTCTCACTTAAAATGGATAAAATAAATGTTAAAAAATGCAAATAAAAACAAAAACAAGGTTAGACATAGATATGTGAACATTTATTAATAAAGAACTGAATATTTAAAGGGGTGTCCAAATTTTGTCACATGAAGGGGGGCTGAAAAGTTCATAGTGGTCAGATTTGACCAAATGTGGTTTATTATTCAACACAGTCTCCACTTCTGTCCACACACTTCTGCTTGGATCCCTGCGGCTGAAAAATAAACCACACACACACACACACACACAGAGTATATATACACATTTGCACCCTTAAATTTTTTTAACTTTCCTGACTTTTTTACAAGATGGGAAACTTTTTCTTGTAAATCTGAACTATATTTAACATATGTTAACGTTAGTGATGTCACTTCTACTCATGATTAATCACATTTAGATGACGGGCAGCTTGCTTCTTCTGAATCACATGGCACTAATAAGTGTTTTAGTGCATTTAATTGCACTTTAACTGCACAGTGTGATTAATCACACTATTGTGATTAACTCCACCCAGCTCTCTCTCGCCTATGTGCTGGCAAATTGGCAAACATTGAGTTAATCACAATTAAACAACTAACTCGTTATCTCAGTGAACTCAGTAAGTCAGTAGTCATCACGGACATCCCGATCAGTAAACTGCACCTCCTCCAGATCCCCCCCATCCCCACCTGCTCCTGGATAAAAACTTTCTCATGTTTTATGCCCACAAACAGTCAGACTTGGCTCCCACCACTCCTCCCGCTGTCTCTCAGCACTGGCTCCCCCCAGGAGGTAGAGAACCTGCTGCTGTGGTGCCAAGCAAACAACCTGAAACTGAATGTCCACACAACCAAAGAACTCATACTGGACTTCAGAAAGAACAGCCCGGACCACCACCACCCCCCCTCATAAATGGCGACTGTGTGGAAACCGTCCCCACCTTCAGGTTCCTGGGCACCCACATCTCCCCTGGCCTCTCCTGGACTGTCACCACCAAGGCCCTGGTGAAGAAAGCACCACAGCGGCTGCACTTCCTTCGTGTCCTCAGGAAGAACAACCCGGACCAGAAGCTGCTGCTGGCCTTCTATCACTGCTCAGTGGAGAGCGTGCTCACCTACTGTCTGGGGGTGTGGTACGCTGGCTCCACAGCCGAGAACAAGAAGGCTGTACAGAGGGTCATCAGCACCGCCCAAAAAATCATCGGTGCCCCTCTGCCCTCCCTGGAAGATATCTCCAGATCCTCCTGTCTCAGAAGGATCAAGGCCATCACAGGAGACCCCTCACATCCCGCCCACCACCTGTTTGACCTGCTTCCCTCTGGACGACGGTTCAGATCGATCAGGTCCCACACCTCCAGACTGAAACAGTTTCTACCCCTGGGCCATCCGGACTGCCAACAGTCAGAGGCCCCGCCCCCTCCCTCTGAACGCTCACATGCTCAGAACTGAGGACCTTTTAGTTATCACTGTAACTCACCTGTCTTTGCACTCCTCACTTTCATGTACACTGATCCATCTGTGAAACCACTACTGTGTATATTTTCCATAATCCTTGGGCCATTTTATTCATTCGTGTGTTCTGCACTCTTATGTACATAGTTCCATCCATGAAGTCACTACTGTACCTGTGGGCTATTTTTATTTCAGTCGTGTGTTTAATTGTGTGTTCTGTAACCGTGTTTTATCTAATCCTTCTCTCTTACGTTACTGCACAGCAGCCTGGTGGAGCCGCCACAATCTGGCTGTACTGTGCAACTGTACAATGATAATAAAGCCTATTCTATTCTATTCTATTCTGTTTTAATTGTGATATTCACCATTAGAGTGAGACCACTAGTTAACATATATACGGTACTGTGCAAAAGTCTTGAGCCACCCCGCTTTCCTTATATTTTGCTTCCAGGAATTTCTTGTTATTTTTAAAAAGGATCTTGAATAGCTCCTTAGAATAGTTCTCCAGGTTTTCTGAAGTTTTTCTTTGATCGTCTGCTGCCATTTCACTCACTTTTAGCCCAGTTCTTGTATAATTTTACATACTTTAGCCTTTTCTCATCTTTTCCCTTCCTAAAGACTGGCTTTTTGACAGCCACTCTTTCACTAAGACCATTTCTAGGGATGTTTTACCCGACAGTCGCTGAATCAACAGAGGCACCAGAAGCATCTCTGAGTTCCTGTATCAGGTCTTTGCTGGATTTTTTGTCAGATTGACTTTTGGACACTGTTCATCTGTAATAGATCCTCTCTAGACCAGCCACTCCATCCTTTGTCCTTCACTTGTCCTGTTTCCTCAGATACTTTGAGGAAGGTGGAGAAGTGTTGGGTATGAGGACTGGACCAAAAGTGATTGAAAAAGCAGCTGACAACCACAGAAGAACTTCAGAAAGCCTGGAGAACTATTCAAGAGAACTATTCAAGATTGTTTTAGAAATTAAAAGAAATTCTGGCTCCTTGGAATTAAAAATATAAAGGAAAGAGGGGTGAATGAAGACCTTTGCCCAGGACTGTATGACTCTTTTGACTTGTACTTCCAGCAGCAGCAGCCTGAGGGTTCCTGAACATCCTCCACTTCCATCAGTTCTTCTGCTAACTGCTAGTAAGGCTGCACATCAGTTTTGGTCATATAAGAAAGAGAAGGAGAAGAAGAAGAAGCAATTCAGCTGTTTTACCATTGATATCTGGACTCTGATCCAGATAAGGCAGATCAGCCAGAAATTGTACTCCAGTAAAAGTAACGAGACCTTCTCATACTCCACAACAGCACATCACACCAACGTCAGCCCGATGTACAAAGTTTACATCGGGAAACTTGCTCAGTAAGAACTTCTATTAAATTATTAATCAAAATTCTGTTAAATTTCCACCTTTTTTCCACGTCCATAAATCTGAGACTTTTTTGTAACGTTTTCCAGCCCTAATAATTTGTGATCTTTTTACAATAAACTTTTAATTTAAAACTGTAATAATCATAATCAAATGAATGCCTGGCCCCTGACTTCATTCATTACATTGTGTTGGCCCTCAGAAAGACTGAATTTGATAGTAATCAATTTAGTAATATTTCCTGATCCAGAAAAGCAGAACAGTGATTTCAACACTGATTTTGATGAACAAAAAATTTAACTAACGATGGCTGTAAGAGCAAACGCCTCTAAACACATTTCTAATCCGTTTTAAATTCGAAGGACCCTCAAACAGCACAGCCCAGCACGCTGAAGGCACAGGAGCGTTTCCTCATGTAAGGATAAAAAGTTTTCTTCAATAAACGACACACAAAAGTATCATTTGAGTGAGTCGATGTACTTGAGTAAATGTAACTAGTTACTGATGCAACACCAGAGGAAACTGGAACTAGAAACCCAATGGAAACTTTGAGTGCGCTAATGCTGCCTAATCTAACGCTGCGTACAGTTTGGTGAGCACATCTTCACTTGTTCTAGTTACAAGTATTTTTAAATATAATGCTATTTTTAGCATGTAAGCTAGCTTTTTTATTTTTTTTTTTTTACATTTTAGCCTTATATTTAGCATCTTTAAGCTAACTTCCTGCAACTTTTAAGCTATTTCTTCTTTTATGCTAACATTTAAAAAAATGCTAATTTATTATGGGCAGCACGGTGGCGGAGCGGTTAGCACTGCGGCAGCACAGCAACTCACCCTTGGCCGGGGGATCCTGGGTTTGATTCCAGCTCCCGACCAACAGTGATCTGTGTGGAGTTTGCGTGTTCTCCTCGTGTCTGCGTGGGTTTACTCCGGGATTTCTCCAGTTTCCTCCCACACGCCAAAAACATGCAGGTTAGGTTAACTGGCATCAAACTGGGGATTCTAAATTGTCCTTAGGTGTGACTGTGAGAGTGAATGGTTGTCTGTCTCTCTGTGTTGGCCCTGCGATGGACTGGCAATCTGTCCAGGGTGGACCCTGCCTCTCGCCCAAAGATGCTGGGATAGGCTCCAGCCCACCTGCGACCAGAAAAGGATTACGCGGAAGAGGATGAATGAATGAATGAATGAACGAATGAATAATTTATTATGTAAGCTAGTATTTTTTTACATTTTAGGCTAATCTTCAGCATCTTTCATCTTCAGCATCCAGCACCTTTCATCATGGATCCTGGACTACCTCACTAACCGGCCACAGTTTGTGAGAACCCGGGACTGTGTGTCCGACATGATCATCGGTAGCACGGGGGCCCCCCCAGGGAACAGTTTTGGCTCCCTTCCTGTTTACCCTTTATACTGCGGACTTCTCACACAACACAACACACTGCCATCTACAGAAGTTCTCTGACGACTCTGCAAGAGTACAGAGGACTTATCCAGGACTTTGTGGACTGGTGCCATAGGAACTGCCTCCAAATCAATGCGAGGAAAACTAAGGAGCTGGTGGTGGACTGCCGCAGGCATGGGCAGCCCCTCACAGCACCAGTAAACATCCAGGGAACAGACATCGAGATGGTGACATCTTACAAGTACCTGGGTGTTCATCTGAACAATAAACTAGACTGGTCACACAATACCGACGCACTCTACAAGAAGGGACAGCGCAGGCTGTTCCTACTGAGGAGACTCAGGTCTTTTGGTGTTCAAGGGGCGCTGCTGAAGACATTCTACGACACGGTGGTGGCATCAGCCATCACTTTTGGAGTGGTCTGCTGGGGCAGTGGCATTACAGCAGCCGACAGGAAGAGACTGAACAAACTGATCAAGAAAGCTAGCTCTGTCCTGGGGCAGCGCCTTGACCCAGTGGAGGAGATAGGAGAGAGAAGGATAAGATAAGATAAGATAAACCTTTATTAGTCCCACAATGGGGAAATTCCAGGATTGCAACAGCACAGGGATAGCAACACTCAGAGCAACAATCAGAAGGCAAGAAAAAAACAAGAGCAGCTAGTATACATATGTACATATTACTATAAATATATATATATATATATATATATATATATAGACACACAGTGCGGAGCATTGTGGTTGGTGGATGTGCAGCAGAAAGTCTAAGCTCTCTCTCCGCGGATGCGGCGGGCCAGCTGGATGTCTTTGGGCATGATGGTGACCCTCTTGGCGTGGATGGCGCACAGGTTGGTGTCCTCGAAGTGACTCACCAGGTAGGCCTCGCTGGTCTCCTGCAGAGCCATGACGGCGGAGCTCTGGAAGCGCAGGTCGGTCTTGAAGTCCTGAGCGATCTCCCTCACCAGGCGCTGGAAGGGCAGCTCACGGATGAGCAGCTCCGTGGATTTCTGGTAGCGACGGATCTCTCTCAGAGCCACGGTACCGGGCCTGTAACGGTGAGGCTTCTTCACTCCACCGGTGGCCGGAGCGCTTTTCCGAGCAGCCTTGGTGGCCAGCTGCTTCCTGGGGGCTTTTCCTCCAGTAGATTTACAGGCGGTCTGCTTGGTTCTTGCCATCGCTCTTTATTATTCTGTCTTATATTTCTTGCCCGCCGCCTAAACTCCAGCCCGACACCCGAGTTGTTTTCGCTTCAGTTCTCCCGGTATGTCGAGTTTCTCCGTTAGCACCGGGTGGCAGTTGAGTGCTAGCTAGCTGTTCCCTGCTGTATCGTCTCCTGCTGTAAACAGTGGCTCCGTCTGCCGACTCGGGAGACCTTTGGGGCAATCTGTGTGTCCGTGATATATATAGAGTGAAAGGTGTAGAAAGAAGAAGGAAGATAAAAAAAAAAAAAAGGCAGTTGCAAAAGGCAGCCAACTTGTGTGGCGCCGGAACCGGAAGATGGTGGCTAAACTGTCATCTCTGCTGGAGTCCGAGTCCCACCCTATGCAGGACATACTGAACACACTGAGGAGCTCATTTAGCAGCAGACTACATCATCCTAGGTGCACAACCGAGAGGTTTCGCAGGTCCTTCCTACCTACAGCTGTCAGACTGTATAACCTAAGCAGGGCTGCTCGCAGAGATAGCAAAAAGACGTGACGACCTAATAGTATTGAATGCAAAAGACGCAACAGACTTACACAATGGTTCCCTCCAGTAGTAGTAGTAGATTAGTTTATTTGACAGGGACAGTGCAATAAACATAGACAATTAATCAAAGACAATCAATCTGATGTGTTGCACATAGAGTGTATAGCTATTAGCTAATTTGCAACTCTTGTCCCTGGATGGGCTTTAGAAAAAAGAATCAAGTAAAGATGGGAGAAAAAAATAAAAAATAAAAAATATACACAATAACCACATACATCAATGCAGAAAAATTATAAATACACAATTATAAATATTATAAATATTATAAATACACAAATATAACAGCCTGACTCATACTTAACATAAATATTATAAATATTATAAATACACAAATATAACAGCCTGACTCACATTTAACACATATAACATAACTCACATTTGCCTATTTCAGGCCTTCCTCCCTCCGTCACTCACTATAAACAAACACATTTATTCCTTCCCTTCATTCACTCTAGGATACAACTAGGACAACATCAGTCGCTATGGAGGGTGACAATATGTATGGGTACTAGGGATGGGCATTCGGTGAAATTTTCTTCACCGATCGTCGGGAGAATTAATGATTAATAATCGGTTAATCATTAACATTTTTAGGTACGTAACAAGGCAGGTAGACTACATTATAACATCAGGTGCACGGAGAGCCCTCTCTCTGTTCTCGTGTTGGCTCGGCTCGGGAATCTCGCAAGCTGATTGGCCGAGACGTTTTACCCACCTTGTCTCCCTGCCGAGCGGCCACCCAACAAACGAAGACCGCATTCATTGCTCTATCGCTCGTGTTACTTAGTCTAGCCGCGCAGAACTTTTTGCTGTTCTCTTGTGCCATTTTGTGCGAAATAGTCTTCCCGTCGAGCTACTACGCCGCCTCCTGCAGCTTCCCTCGACGTGTGTACACCGAATCTTCATGACCTTCTCAATAAAGTTTCTGAAAAAAAAAAGAATCTTCACGACCGCCATTACTCAGCGCGCAACCACTGTTGGCGGTTTCTTTGCGTAATAAGGGTGTTCCATGGACCCTGTCGATGAGGTATATTTGTATGCTGCATTGCAGTGATTGCAGTACACCTGGTCATTTTTTAAATTGAAATGGTCCCACGCAACACTTCGCCGTAACCGCTTAATGATTTGGCGATTGCCCTACGGAAGCCCGCGTGTATCAACTGAGGCACGCCAGGGTACGGCGATGGTGTAATGTTGCCCCTGGTGCCCCAAATTTTGCCATTGCATTGTTTGAGGACGGCCGTACACTAGGCCTCGGATTGTTTAAAAAAAAAAAACGGTTTGTCGACGAAAATGAACTTCCTCAGTGAAATTCTTAATGATCAATTATCGGTTAATCGGTAAATTATGCCCATCCCTAATGGGTACATATTCATACTATGTAGGATAACTAAGTAGACGGTTATGCTGTTTATTCCATCTAGCTACAATGCTCCGCACTTTGTATATATATTTATGGTTATGTATGTATATCCACTGCTCTTATTTATATCTGCTGTATCTTCTTAATTGTTGCTCTGAGTGTTGCTATCCCTGTGCTGTTGCAATCCTGGTATTTCCCCATTGTGGGACTAATAAAGGCTTATCTTATCTTATCTTTTCTTATCTTATCTTGATGCTAACGTCCTGTAAAGTTAAGCTACCTCTGCTTTTATGCTAATGTTTGTCAAGATTAGCCTGTTTTAGCATGTAAGCTACCATTCTTTTAGATTTAAGCTTATACTGTATTTAGCATCTTTAAGCTAACTTCCTGCAACTTAAGCTATTTCTTCTTTTATGCTAATATTTTTTAAATATTGTGCTATTATGTAAGCTATCATTTTTTCAGTGTTAAGCTTATATTTTACATCTTTAAGATAATTTCCTGCAACCTCAAGGTATTTCTACTTTATGCTAATGTTGTTAAAGATTGCACTTTTACCTATTTGGACTGTTTATGCTACTTCTACTTTTACGCTAATGTTTTTTAACAGCTATTTTAGCCTTTCAGCTAGCTTTTTTCGATAGTTAAGATAGCGATAGATAGAGAATTGAGCAGCACAAATCGTACTCCGATGTAATTATAGACCTAACATCTGTGTAATGCGCACAACTCTAAACTGGTTACTAGTAAAGGAGAGGTTGTTCTATTCACTGTTAACATCTATTAGGAATCTCTCTGTCACAAAGATGCCATCCATGCTACGTGGGAATTTGTCTTTCAGCGACACAGTTATGTTACTAGACACGCTGAGGCAAATCATTTCACTCTAGCTGTAGTGAGAAGCAACGCCATCAAACCAAGAGTCATTTTCAATTCAATTCAATTCAACTTTATTTATATAGCGCCATTTCACAACAACAGTCATCTCATAGTACTATCAACTGTAGGGAGGACCCCCACAGTTGCAGAAAGACCCCAGCAATCAGGCGATCCCCTGTGAGCAGCACTTGGTGATGGTGGAGAGGAAAAACTCCCTTTTAACAGGAAGAAACCTCCAGCAGAACCAGGCTCAGGGAGGGGCAGTCATCTGCTGTGACTGGCTGGGGGGTGAGGGGATAGAGAAGAAGAAAAGAACAGACATGTAGAGAGCAAACAGCATGATGGGGACTCAATCTATGGGAGAGAACAAACAGATGTTAATGACCAGCAAAAAAAAAAAAAAAAAAAATATTTCATAGAGAGTGAGGAAAGGAGTGAGGCCCAGTGCATTAGTGGAGGTCCCCCGGCTGACTAAACCTATTAGCAGCATAACTAAGGGAGGGTTCAGAAACACATGATCCCTCCCTAATTGTAGGCTATATCAAAAAGGTAGGTTTTAGCCCTATTCTTAAAAACAGAGATCGAGTCTGACTCCCGAATCCAGATTGGCAGCTGATTCCACAGGAGAGGAGCTTGATAACTGAAGGCTCTGCCTCCCATTGTACTTTTGGAGATTCTAGGTATTACAAGTAATCCTGCATTTTGGGAGCGTAGTGCTCTGTTAGGATAATACGGTAGTATCAGATCTTTTAAATAAAAAGGAGCCTGATTGTTTAGAGCTTTGTAAGTAATAAGAAAGGATTTTAAAACTTAATTCTAAACTCTATGGGAAGCCAATGAAAGGAGGCCAGAACCGGAGAGATATGATCTCTCTTTCTAGTACCTGTTAAAACTCTTGCTGCAGCATTTTGGATCAGCTGAAGACTTTTTAAAGATGTTTTAGGACAGCCTGATAATAAAGAATTACAATAATCTAATCTCGAGCTAACAAAAGCGTGGATCAGCTTCTCAGCATCACTCTGAGACAAGATGCTCCTAATCTTGGCAATATTACGCAAATGATAGAAGGCAGTCTTAGAAACAAATTTAATATGTGAATTGAAGGACAAATCCTGATCAAAAATAACTCCAAGGTTCCTCACAGAGCTATTAAGAGAAAGAGTAACTGCATCCAAACTGAAAGTTTGATTTGGAAAGGAATTTCTAAGGTTTTTTGGACTAACTAACTAACCTGCACTTATATAGCGCTTTTCTAGTCACAAAGACCACTCAAAGCGCTTTCATTAATACTAACACTCTATTCAAGGGCCTATAGGAAACAAATATCTAGGGACAATTTAGAACAGCCAATTAACCTAACATGCATGTTTTTGGCATGTGGGAGGAAACCGGAGAAATCCCGGAGTAAACCCACGCAACACGGGGAGAACATGCAAACTCCACACAGATCACTGTTGGTCGGGGGCTGGGATCGAACCCACGATCCCACGATCCCCACAATCCCCCGGCCAAGGGTAAACTGTGCTGCCGCAGTGCTAACCATTGCGCCACCGTGCAGCCCAACAAGAATGGACCAACAAGAATGACTTCAGTCTTATCTGAATTTAATAGCAGGAAATTACAAGTCATCCAAGCTTTGATTTCCTTAAGACAGGCTTCTAACTTGGCTAATTGATTAGTATCATCTGGCTTCATTGACAGGTATAATTGTGTGTCATCTGCATAACAATGAAAATGTATACAGTGCTTTCTAATAATGTTGCCTAACGGAAGCATATATAAACTAAAAAGAGTAGGGCCTAGCACAGATCCCTGTGGAACTCCATGACTAAGCTTTGAGCTGAAAGAAAACTCATCATTTACATGAACAAACTGGAACCTATCAGATAAATAAGATCTAAACCACTGCAACAAAGTTCCATTAAGTCCAACATAGTGTTCTAATCTATCAAGTAGAATATTATGATCAATAGTATCAAAAGCTGCACTAAGATCTAAAAGGACAAGTACAGAAACTAGTCCATTATCAGATGCAATGAGGAGGTCGTTAGTGACCTTCGCTAAGGCTGTTTCAGTACTATGATGGATTCTAAACCCAGATTGAAACTCTTCAAGTAAACCATTTCCCTGCAGGTGGTCAAATAATTGCGTAGCAACAACTGTTTCTAAGATTTTTGAAATGAAAGGGAGATTAGAGATTGGTCTATAGTTAGCTAAAGCTCCTGGATCTAGCGTTGGCTTTTGAGTAAGGGTTTAATTACAGCCATTTTAAAAGCCTGCGGTACATGGCCTAAAGTTAATGAAGAATTGATTATATGAAGAATAAAGCTACCAATAAGTGGGAAGACTTCTTTAAATAACCTGGTAGGAATAGGGTCTAAAAGACAAGTTGAAGGTTTGGATGAGGAAACTATTTTGTCTAACTCACAAAGGTCGATTGGAGTAAACTCATCAAGACAGACATCAATAGAAGGAGTTGTAGTAGTTACAGTATTTAAGTTAACTGTGGGAAGAATCTGATTGATTTTATCTCTGATGGATGAAATTTTATTATTGAAAAAGTTCATAAAGTCCTGACTAGTAAGCTCTAAGGGGATGCTAGGATTGACAGAGTCCTGACTCTTTGTCAACCTGGCTACAGTACTGAAAAGAAACCTGGGATTATTCTTGTTCTCTTCTATTAATACAGAGTAATAACTCGTTCTAGCTTTTCTAAGAGATTTTTTATAAATTAAAAGATGATTTCTCCAAGCTAAATAGATTTCATCTAAATTAGTAGAGCGCCATTTTCTTTCTAATTGACGAGTCTTCTGTTTTAAGCTACGAGTTTCTGTGTTGAACCAAGGAGTTAGAAATCTAAGATTAGACTTTTTCTTTTTTAAGGGGGCCACCAAGTCTAGAGTCTGATGCAGAGAAGCTGAAACACTATCCACCATGTTATCAATTACAGAAGGAGCAAGCTGTCTATAGCTTATTTCCGTTGTGTTGACACATGGCATAGAATGTATGGATGGAATCAGCTGCCCACACGTATCACCCAAATAAACGCCATAACTCTCTTGAAATCATTAAAGCAGCACCTTTTAAGATAAAATAATGGTGATTATGTCTGTTGGATTAATAACTTGAATTGTTGTTGAATAATATAATGGCTAATTATCAGCAGTAATATATCACTTATTATGATTCATATTCAGTGTTAAGGACTATGTTATGATATTATATAATATGATACCATACTATATAGTGTATGTTATATACAGCCTTGGACAAAATTGTTGGTCCCCCTCTGTTAATGAAAGAAAAACCCACAATGGTCACAGAAATAACTTGAATCTGACAAAAGTGGTAATAAATAAAAATTCTATGAAAATTAACCAGTGAAAATCAGACAATGCTTTTGAATTGTGGTTCAACAGAATTATTTTAAAAAACAAACTCATGAAACAGGCCTGGACAAAAATGATGGTACCCTTAACTTAATATTTTGTTGCACAACCTTTGAGGCAATCACTGCAATCAAACGATTTCTGTAACTGTCAATGAGACTTCTGCACCTCTCAGCAGGTATTCTGGCCCACTCCTCATGAGCAAACTGCTCCAGTTGTCTCAGGTTTGAAGGGTGCCTTCTCCAGACGGCATGTTTCAGCTCCTTCCACAGATGTTCAATAGGATTTAGATCAGGGCTCATAGAAGGCCACTTTAGAATAGTCCAATGTTTGGCTCTTAGCCATTCTTGGGTGTGTTTAGCTGTGTGTTTTGGGTCATTATCCTGTTGCAAGACCCATGACCTGCGACTGAGACCAAGCTGTCTGACACTGGGCAGCACATTTCTCTCTAGAATACCTTGATAGTCTTGAGATTTCATTGTACCCTGCACAGATTCAAGACACCCTGTGCCAGATGCAGCAAAGCAGCCCCAGAACATAACAAAACCTCCTCCATGTTTCACAGTAGGGACAGTGTTCTTTTCTTGGTATGCTTCATTTTTGCGTCTGTGAACATAGAGCTGATGTGCCTTGCCAAAAAGTTCCAGTTTTGTCTCGTCTGTCCATAGGACATTCTCCCAGAAGCTTTGTGGCTTGTCAACATGCAGTTTGGCAAATTCCAGTCTGGCTTTTGTATGATTTGTTTTCAACAGTGGTGTCCTCCTTGGTCGTCTCCCATGAAGTCCACTTTGGCTCAAACAACGACGGGTGGTGCGATCTGACACTGATGTACCTTGACCCTGGAGTTCACCATGAATGTGTTTAGAGGTTGTTCTGGGCTCTTTTGTTACCATTCGTATTATCCGTCTCCTCCTGTGGCCACGTTCAGTGAGGGTGGCTACAGTCCCGTGGATCTTAAATTTCTGAATAACATGTGCAACTGTAGTCACAGGAACATCAAGCTGCTTGGAGATGGTCTTATAGCCTTTACCTTTAACATGCTTGTCTATAATTTTCTTTCTAATCTCCTGAGACAACTCTCTCCTTTGCTTCCTCTGGTCCATGTTTAGTGTGGTACACACCATGTCACCAAACAGCACAGTGACTACTTGTCACCCTTTAAATAGGCCGACTGACTGATTACAAGTTTGTAGACACCTGTGATGATAATTAGAGGACACATCTTGGTTGAACATGTCCCTATGGTCACATCATTTTCAATCTTTTCCAGGGGTACCATCATTTTTGTCCAGGCCTCTTTCATGAGTTTGTTTTTTAAAATAATTCTGTTGAACCACAATTCAAAAGCATTGTCTTATTTTCATTGGTTAATTTTCATAGACTTTTTATTTATTACCATTTTTGTCAGATTCAAGTTATTTCTGTGACCATTGTGGGTTTTTCTTTCATTAACAGAGGGGGACCAACAATTTTGTCCACATGCGTATGTGTAAAGACTACTATACTGCATCATATTCATGTCTGTTTTGCTGCCCAGATGTCTATCTTCTCTTTTTATTTTTGATTCTGTTGCTGTCAGGCAACAGTTTCATCTTCAGTGTTTATTGGGACGACTGTTGCTTTATGGAATATATGTTATACTATATGTATTGTTATGACCTGAATTTCGGATCTAGGAAGAACAGCGGCAGCTCTTAGGGATCCTAATAAACAAACAAATGACCGAAAACCTTCCGGTTAACCTGCAGCGCCAGAGTGCCAGGATAGTACAAAAGAATATGTCAGAATATCGGTAGGCCCCTTTAGGGTCAGTGAAGGAACTTGATCATCACTTCCTTGTGGTAACGTATCGTCACTTCCTGTTTTGCTGTCTGCCTGTGTGGTTTGCTCTCCAGCCACCAGCTATGGCTACTAGCTCTCCTTCCTCTCCTCCTCTGGTGTGCTCTCTCTGTCAGATGTTTAGCTACACCTCTGCCTCTTTTAGCGATAATGGTAAATGTAATAAATGTTGTCTTTTTGAGGCGCTCGAGGCGAGGTTGTCTGATTTGGAATCCCGGCTCCGCTGCATTGAAACACCGTCTGCGCCAGTTACTCTTGACAGACGCCCCTTAGCTGCAGCGGAGCTAGCTAGCTTAGGCCCCCCTGTCAGCGGTTCCCCGGCTCTCCTCAGCAGCGAGGAGACTGGGTGGGTGACGGTGAGAAGGAAGCCTAGTTGCAAAGCCCCGGTTCACCACCAACCTGTTCACGTTTCTAATCGTTTTTCCCCGCTCAGCGACACACCCGCTGAGGAAAAAACTCTGATCATTGGCGACTCTGTAGTCAGAAACGTGAACCTAGAGACTCCAGCGGCCATAGTCCAATGCATTCCTGGGGCCAGAGCAGGTGACATCGAGTCAAATTTGAAAATGCTGGCTAAAAGTAACTGTAAATAGTCCACAATTGTTATTCACGCTGGCATTAATGACATCCGTCTCCGGCAGTCGGAAGTCGCGAAACTTAATGTAGAATCGGTGTGTGACTTTGCAAAAACGATGTCTGCCACTGTAGTATTCTCTGGGCCCCTCCCCAATCTGACCAGTGATGACATGTTTAGCCGCTCGTCATCCTTGAACCGCTGGCTGTCTGTGTGGTGTCCTGCAAATGACGTGGGCTACATTGACAATTGGAGCTCTTTTTGGGGAAAACCTGGTCTTATGAGACGAGACAGCATTCATCCCACTTTGGATGGTGCTTCTCATTTATCTAACAATCTGGCATCTTTTTTAACCAAATTTCCAAAACCATGACTACTCAGAGATGGGACCAGGAAGCAGAGTCGCAGTCTTACACGCCTCTCTGCAGCTCCTCTTCATCCGCCACCCCTCAGCTTAGCCCCTGTCTTCCCCATCAGAGAATCGTTGTCTGCTCCCTCCAAAGTAAATACAAATATAATGTATAAGCATCCCAAAGTGATAAAGCAAAATATTGGTAAAACTCAAATTAAACATAAAGCCTCTAAATTGAATGATTTGGCCTCTGTTCCTCCTCATAATTTAAAAATTAAATGTGGTTTATTAAATATTAGGTCTCTAACTCCCAAGTCTCTGTTAGTCCATGATCTGTTAATTGATCATCAGATTGATTTAATTTCCCTTACAGAGACTTGGTTAGGGCAAGAGGATTATGTTGGTTTAAATGAATCAACTCCCTCTGGTTATTTAAACTGTCAAAATCCCAGAAGTTCTGGTCGTGGAGGAGGAGTAGCAACAATTTACCATTCCAAATTACTAGTTAATGTAAAGCAAAAAACATGTTATAATTCCTTTGAGGGCCTGGTCCTCAGTATTGGGCACTTTAGCAATTTTAGGTTAAACCCAATTTTATTTGCCATAGTTTATCGTCCCCCATCAACCTACTCAGAATTTTTATCCTAATTTGCTGATTTCTTAGCTGATTTAGTGCTGAAATCTGATAGAATAATTATAGTAGGGGACTTTAATATACATGTGGATGTAGACAGTGACTGCCTTAATGTGGCTTTTAATTCAATATTAGACTCGATTGGGTTTTCTCAGAAAGTAGGAAATTCTACTCATTACCTCCACCATACATTGGACCTTGTTCTGACATATGGCATAGAAATAGAAAATCTTGTAGTGTCTCCTCATAACCCTGTACTGTCAGACCATTGTCTGTTAACCTTTGATTTTACTATTTCTGACTATTTGGCTCCTAAAGAAAAATATTATTACAGTAGATGCCTCTCAGATGATGCTGTTACCAAATTTATGCAGATTTTTTCCTCTATGCCATGTGTCAACACAACGGAAATAAGCTATAGACAGCTTGCTCCTTCTGTAATTGATAACATGGTGGATAGTGTTACAGCTTCTCTGCATCAGACTCTAGACTTGGTGGCCCCCTTAAAAAAGAAAAAGTCTAATCAGAGATTTCTAACTCCTTGGTTCAACACAGAAATTCGTAGCTTAAAACAGAAGACTCGTCAATTAGAAAGAAAATGGCGCTCTACTAATTTAGATGAAATCTATTTAGCTTGGAGAAATCATCTTTTAATTTATAAAAAATCTCTTAGAAAAGCTAGAACGAGTTATTACTCTGCATTAATAGAAGAGAACAAGAATAATCCCAGGTTTCTTTTCAGTACTGTAGCCAGGTTGACAAAGTCAGGACTCTGTCAATCCTATCATTCCCTTAGAGCTTACTAGTCAGGACTTTATGAACTTTTTCAATAATAAAATTTCATCCATCAGAGATAAAATCAATCAGATTCTTCCCACAGTTAACTTAAATACTGTAACTACTACAACTCCTTCTATTGATGTCTGTCTTGATGAGTTTACTCCAATCGACCTTTGTGAGTTAGACAAAATAGTTTCCTCATCCAAACCTTCAACTTGTCTTTTAGACCCTATTCCTACCAGGTTATTTAAAGAAGTCTTCCCACTTATTGGTAGCTTTATTCTTCATATAATCAATTCTTCATTAACTTTAGGCCATGTACCGCAGGCTTTTAAAATGGCTGTAATTAAACCCTTACTCAAAAAGCCAATGCTAGATCCAGGAGCTTTAGCTAACTATAGACCAATCTCTAATCTCCCTTTCATTTCAAAAATCTTAGAAAGAGTTGTTGCTACGCAATTATTTGACCACCTGCAGGGAAATGGTTTACTTGAAGAGTTTCAATCTGGGTTTAGAATCCATCATAGTACTGAAACAGCCTTAGCGAAGGTCACTAGCGACCTCCTCATTGCATCTGATAATGGACTAGTTTCTGTACTTGTCCTTTTAGACCTTAGTGCAGCTTTTGATACTATCGATCATAATATTCTACTTGATAGATTAGAACACTATGTTGGACTTAATGGAACTTTGTTGCAGTGGTTTAGATCTTATTTATCTGATAGGTTCAAGTTTGTTCATGTAAATAATGAGTTTTCTTTCAACTCAAAGCTTAGTCATGGAGTTCCACAGGGATCTGTGCTAGGCCCTACTCTTTTTAGTTTATATATGCTTCCATTAGGCAACATTATTAGAAAGCACTGTATACATTTTCATTGTTATGCAGATGACACACAATTATACCTGTCAATGAAGCCAGATGATAGTAATCAATTAGCCAAGTTAGAAGCCTGTCTTAAGGAAATCAAAGCTTGGATGACTTGTAATTTCCTGCTATTAAATTCAGATAAAACTGAAGTCATTCTTGTTGGTCCAAAAAACCTTAGAAATTCCTTTCCAAATCAAACTTTCAGTTTGGATGCGGTTACTCTTTCTCTTAATAGCTCTGTGAGGAACCTTGGAGTTATTTTTGATCAGGATCTGTCCTTCAATTCACATATTAAATTTGTTTCTAAGACTGCCTTCTATCATTTGCGTAATATTGCCAAGATTAGGAGCATCTTGTCTCAGAGTGATGCTGAGAAGCTGATCCACGCTTTTGTTAGCTCGAGATTAGATTATTGTAATTCTTTATTATCAGGCTGTCCTAAAACATCTTTAAAAAGTCTTCAGCTGATCCAAAATGCTGCAGCAAGAGTTTTAACAGGTACTAGAAAGAGAGATCATATCTCTCCGGTTCTGGCCTCCCTTCATTGGCTTCCCATAGAGTTTAGAATTAAGTTTAAAATCCTTCTTCTTACTTACAAAGCTCTAAACAGTCAGGCTCCTTTTTATTTAAAAGATCTGATACTACCGTATTATCCTAACAGAGCACTACGCTCCCAAAATGCAGGATTACTTGTAATACCTAGAATCTCCAAAAGTACAATGGGAGGCAGAGCCTTCAGTTATCAAGATTCTCTCCTGTGGAACCAGCTGCCAATCTGGATTCGGGAGTCAGACTCGATCTCTGTTTTTAAGAATAGGGCTAAAACCTACCTTTTTGATATAGCCTACAATTAGGGAGGGATCATGTGTTTCTGAACCCTCCCTTAGTTATGCTGCTAATAGGTTTAGTCAGCCGGGGGACCTCCAGTAATGCACTGGGCCTCACTCCTTTTCTCACTCTCTATGAAATATTTTTTTTGCTGGTCATTAACATCTGTTTGTTCTCTCCCATAGATTGAGTCCCCATCGTGCTGTTTGCTCTCTACATGTCTGTTCTTTTCATCTTCTCTATCCCCTCACCCCCCAGCCAGTCACAGCAGATGACTGCCCCTCCCTGAGCCTGGTTCTGCTGGAGGTTTCTTCCTGTTAAAAGGGAGTTTTTCCTCTCCACCGTCGCCAAGTGCTGCTCACAGGGGATCGCCTGATTGCTGGGGTCTTTCTGCAACTGTGGGGGTTCCCCCTACAGTTGATAGTGCTACGAGATGACTGTTGTTGTGAAATGGCGCTATATAAATAAAGTTGAATTGAATTGAATTGAATAGAATATAGCCGCCAATGTACAAAATTGATAAATTTAATATAAAAAGTTTAAATTTATGAATATATACTTGTAAATTTGTGCAGAAAAAGGGTAATAAATGTATTGCTAAAAATGAAAAATTTATCAGCATAAAGTACTAAATTTATTAAAAAAGTTACAGATTTGTGGTGAGTTTATAAGAAAAATGTTCTATTTTTTTTTCTTGTAAATTTACAACTTCTTTCTCATAAATTTCAACGATTTTTTAGATAAATGCATTAGGTTTTTCTCATACACTAACAGCCTCTTTCTCATAAATCTGCATTTTTTCGTCATGAATTTGTGACATTTTTCTCACAATTTGGCAACTTTTTTCTTTATAAAACTGCTATTTTTTTAAGTGAATTTGCTACTTTTTCTCGTGAATATGATGTGTTTTTCTTGTAAATTTGAAAATTTTTCTTGTAAATTTGCAACTTTTACCCTCATGAATATGACTCTTTTTTTCTTGTAAATATGGAATTTTTTCTCATAAATTTGAAAATTTTCTCACAAGTTTGCAACTTTTTTCATCAAAAACTTGGAGATATTTTTCAAGAAATTTTGAACTTTTTTTCCTTGTGAATATGACCTTTTTCTTGTAAATTTGAAACCTAGATCAAGGATTCAGTGTACCCCGCCCAGTATGGGGTTACCGGGTCCCACCCTGGAGCCAGGCCTGGGGGAGGGGCTCGATGGCTAGCGCCTGGTGGCTGGGTTTCCGCCCATGGGACCCGGCCGGGCTCAGCCCGAAGGAGTTACATGGGTCCGCCCTCCGGTGGGCTCACCACCTGCAGGAGGGACCATGGGGGTCCGGTGCTATGTGGATCAGGTCAAAGGCGGAGACCTTGGCGGACTGATCCCAAGCTTCCTAAACTGGCTTAGTTGGCAACTTTCTCACATAAATTTGCTACTTGTTGCTCTTAAACTTGCAAGTTTTCCCCCCGTACATTTTCAACTTTTCTCTTATAAATTTGACTTTTTAAAATTGTGAATCAGCATCTTTTATCATATTTTTGCACCTTTATTCTTGCAAATCTATACTTAATTAACATTCGTGTCCTTGTACCTTACGCTAAATTTGTGAATTACCCCGTTTGTTAAAAAATAACAAGCTGGTTCTGGTGCATAGACAACTTTGACCTTTTGAGCCCAGACCCGTAGGCGGAGGTCAGAATGCTACAGTGAATCTGGGTATGAAGTGCGATGCTCGAGTTATGATTGTTTTTACTTTGTTACGCAAAATTTCCATTCACACCTCTAGGGAAAACATGGAGATTTCAGGAATATTTTGGACACAGAGAGGAAAATCACAACTGTGAATACAAGCATAAATCTCCACAATGACACACACGGTCTGATACACGATTTACGGGGCGGCAGGAGAAGGTGGAGGAAGAAGGAAAATAACTAAAATGTTTAGCTAGAATAAAGTTTAGGAAAAAGTTCCCTGTTTGTAAATGTGAAAGTAAAACAAAAATGTAAGTAAATGTATTTATAGAAAGATAAATTATGGATGATGGACTCTACTCAGAATGACCACATTCATCCATTTAAACTTTAACTGACCGTGGCCATTCATTCATTAGTCGCCCAGACATTCAGGGATGATGATGGTGATGATGATGATGGTGATGATGATGATGATGGAGTAGAATTTAACCCTTTCCCCCCTGCACACGTCTCTATGTGGTCAGAGACCCACTACCCTAAAAACATCCCCATAAAGTTTGTCAGCACCAAATGTTCCCATAAACCCCCAAAACACACCCACACACAACCCCCAGCATGATGACATCATCACCAAGCAACACAACACAGCGTCCACTCACCTAGGTGGTCTCCATGGTAACTGTTGTCATGGGCAGGTCTGCAGTGAGTGATGAGGTCATGGTGGGCGGCGGGTGGCCATATTTGACCCGTCTTGCGGACGCTGACGATGGTGGCCTCGGACATGATGGCGTGACCCCCCTGCTGCCGGTGGTGGCGTTTCTGGGACTGAGGTGTGGGCGGACTGCTGCTGTCGAATGAGTGCTGGGAGTTCTGGGAGTTCTGGGACGGCGAGCGGCTCTTCTCCCTGAAGGGGCGCCGGAAGGCAGCGGTGGGGCTAGGTGACACGTGGCTGGACTGGCCTGAAGAGAAGTCCTCCTCGCTGGAGGTCAGGTTCTCATTGGAGCTGCAGTCTGGTGTGTAGCCGCCACCACCGCCACCATCCTCAAAGCTGCCTGGTGAATACGAGCGGCGAGGCCACGTCAGGAGGTGGTCATCACCTCCTCCGTGGTCCCTCATCGTTACTCCAGTACCACTCCCACCACTGCTGCTGCCTTCGCCCATCATCACGCCACCCACATAGACGCTGGAGTATGCCTGGAAATCTGAAGGCTGCCACGGCGGTGGTGGAGGTTTGTTGCCATTCGTCCGGCCTGAGTGCCGCTGATTCAGTTCTCCATCTTCATTTTCGGCATCATACCCACAGGTGCTCTCGGTAGACCGTCCTCGGTACACAGGCCGCGTCCTGAGCTCCCCTGCCACCGTCGCCAAGTTACCAGGAAGTGAGTGCAGCGACCTCTTTCGCTCCATCTGCACAGCCTGGCTGCCCAGTGAGCTGATCTTCTCAGAGACCTGGCGGTCATTGACGCGGACAAGCCCCCGATCATGCTGGTACTCCATGTTGGTGTAAAATGGCGGCGGCTGCTTCTCTAGACCTTTAGCTGCATCACCAACTGAGTGAGAGTTGGCCCGTTTCACCCTCTCAAAGTTGGACCGGAGTGCCGCCACACCAAGACCCATCTTGGGGTCTGAAGGGTGGTCCTTATCAGGGGGTGGCAGGGCAGGCCGGCGGGGCGACAGAGTGACGCCTCCTCGCTGCTTGGACAGCGAAAGGCCATCCAGGTTGTCACAGGAGGTGGACTCGGCGTGCTGAGGCGAATCGAAGGCTGACTCCAGTCCGTCTCCATGGGAGGCCGACTTCCTGGCCGGTGGAGGTCTGGGTTTCGACTGACTGGTTCCATCTCCAACGGGCTGAAACCGACTACCACCACCACCACCACCAGCATACCCCACCACCCCGGTCTCCTGTACATGGGGTTGCTGGGACTCTGCACCCTTGGCGGTGGCAGGGTCCAGCCCTTCGTTGAGTGGAGTCTTCCTGAAGCCCCAGCGCTGCTTGTCGTAGCTCTTCCTCTCCTTGGCCAGCAGCGTCTGCAGGTAGATCATCCGGAAGCGCTCCTTGTTGACCTCCTGCTCCAGGCGGCGGATGGAGGCCTTGCAGCGCTCCAGCTCCTGCTCGATGTCGCCCACTGACCGCAGCGCCATCTGTGGTGGCTCCGACTCCGGGAACTGAGCCTTCCAGGCCTCCATGAAGCCCACCGGCTCCACCATAGTGGAGGGGATGCCGCTGGGTCGGTTTCTCTGGGATCCAAAGGAGGGAGGACTTTATTCAACCCACACACACGCACACACGCACGCAGACTCACTGACGAGCGTCTGCGCAGCCGCAAAACATCCTGGAGGAGGAGGAGGAGGAGGAGGAGGAGGAAGGGGAGGCTCGGAGCTCCTCTTCCTCACACATCTCCACAATGACAGCGTGTCCTCGGTGGGTCACAGGCTCGATTCCCGGAGCATCAGATCTGTCCGTGAGTCACAAAGAAAGCCACTGAAAAAAGAAAAAAGGAGGGGGCGACTGCAGCGGAGGAGGAGGAGGAGGAGGAGGTGAGGAAGAGGAGGAGGAGGAGCGGCTCCGGTCTCGGTGCTCCTCTTCTCCGTTATCCCATGGTGGTTCGGTCCGGCCGGTTTTCCTGCCGCTGGTTGTGGGGCCGCTGGAGCCGCTGATGCGCTGAGGAGAAAGGAGGAGAAAGGAGGAGGAGGAGGGGGAGGAGGAGGAGGAGGAGGAGGAGGAGGAGGAGGGACCAGGACGGAGAAGCTGCTGCTTAAAGAGACAGAGACGAGGAGGAACAAAGGAGCAGATTCTGCTGGTTAATCGACTAAAACCAGATAAAACTTCGTTCCTTCATCACAGACCCGGCGAGGGAAGGACGGCGTCACTCTGGCGTCACTCTGGCGTCACCAATACTAACTCTTTTTTCTCCCATAAATTTATGGCTTTTTATCACATTTTTTTAAACGTCACATTTTGTCTTGTAAGTTTGTGACTTTTCAAAATGTTTTTTTTAATATTTGTGATTTTTTCCTGTATTTTTCTCCTTCTAATATTCTTTAAATCCTCTACGTGTCAAATAAAGTCAATATTTCCTTGGTCTGAGCAGAAAAACGGAACTTAAACTAACTTTAAAGGCCCTGAGTAAAAGAACTCTGGTTCTTCATGAATTTACTCCAGTCAAAAGTGTCATGCAGTAAAAATACTCAAATACAACTTAGTAAAAAGTTACTTGAACACTTTTGTTTCTTGTGAATTTAAATCGTTTTCCACATAAATTTGCAGCTTTTTTTTCATATTTTGTGGTTTTCTTTGCAACTTTCTCTCTGAGTTTACAAATTTACTAATATTTTCTCCTGAAGTTGGATTTTTTTTTAGTAAAAAAACCTGGAAATGTGCAGGACAGAAACACAAATTTACAAAAGGAAAAAGGGAGCACTTGCACGAAAAACTAAAGTTAAAAGGCTCAACCGTAGGATAAAATGCAGTAATTGATGAGATTTTAGCATAAATATGTTTCTCAGATAAATTTGGTGAAAACTGCACCTATTGTGGTTGATTGATGAAACTGTGGGTTCAACTTTAATCTGTTTCACTTAATTCCATTTATCTGGGTTCTTACTGGATTATTGGCCATTTTGATTGTAATATTTTTTTCCCACGTCGTATTTCCGGTGGTAATATTTGTCTTTATGATGGTAAAAAATGAAACATTGAAAGAAAAAAATTCTGATTACATAAAACTCGACATTTCTGTTAATATAATTCACTAAAACTTCTGCTGTTGCTAAATAAACAAACAATCAATGATTTGCATCTGGATCTATAAATACTCATTTGGAGCCAATTAAGGCTGACAGCTGTAATCTTTATCAAACACTGCCCCCTGCTGGACCACATGGAAAACACAAGCAACAATAAAATGATTTAATTGACACAAATGTCATTTATTTCTTATAATTTCATCGTGTTTGTTTTGTTAAACGGTGATTTTTTTTTCTTCAGTAAATTTACTATTTCTCTACATTATTTTTTCAATCTAAACTCTTGTCATATTTTTAGATTTTCCCACACGTTTGATTTTTTTTTTTTTTTTAACAATTTCAGACTTTTTTTGGGGGGGGGGGGGTGAAAACCTCCTGAGAGTTTTTTTTTTTTCACAGGTTTTGGTCAAAACAGCCACATGTGAGTCCAGAGCCAGAGGTTGTACACCTCTGCTTTAAGCCATGACATCATCATTATTTCTCACCTGCGATTGGCCACAGTCTCAGGACAGACTGGCAGCAGTTTGGTTTCTCTCAAACTGAATTAAACCCATAAAATACTAAAAATGGGGGTGGGAGGAAGCTTTAAAGAAAAGTGTTGATGTGAATAAGAGATTTAAAATCAGAGCCCATGTGAGTCAGCCTGAGCTTCTGGAGGTTCTGGTCCCTCTTTGTTAGGAACCAAGACTGAGGACCACAGTGACGTCATCTACCGCTGGATCACGTGATCCAAACTGCTGCCGCTCCAGTCCATCAGATGGTCAGTCACCTCCATCTAGTGAAGACACGGGAGAACTACATTATGTCATGTCCGCTTCCTCTCAGTTCAGGAGCTGCAGCCTCGAAGATCCGGTCCAGGAGGTCAGAACCCTCCAAGGTCGGGCAGACTGCATCTGAAGGCGGATTTATAACTTTTAAATGAGATGCTCTAGTCTTTAGAGAACACTAGTGCATACCCGTCCATGCCCGTAGAAACCAAGTATAAGCAAGTATTTCTGCATGCCTGTTGCTGAAGGGTCTCCTCCTGTCTCAGACGGCTGTGTGGTTCACAGTCATGCCTGCGGTGTACTGCTGGAACCTGAGGTGTTTCATCTTCACTGCATCCTTTCTGACGTGCAGCAGTTCTCCTCATTCTATTGCTCTCCATCTGGTGGGTCTTCTTCTTCGTTCAGACCCACTGGTTGAGGGATAGGTGCGTCGTAATTCCAGTTCATGGGCAGGATCATGAAAATAGATCTGAGTAAAAAGGGGCTTTCGACCCTGTTCAGGAAGGTCCGTGCATGCCCATAGAAACCAAGAAACCGCAGCACTTGGAGAAAATCAGTGCTTTGCTTGGCATTTTACACATTTGTAGTGTAGACTGGCATTCTTCAAGGTTGCACATTTTTACTGTGTCAGCACCTCTTTAAAAACGACATTGCTGAGAAAGTGACGCTTTTGCTTAGTTTCTTCATCTTGAGCAACGATACGAAGACTGCATAATCTGGCAACTCTGCTCGCAGCAACGTAGAATTGGCCATGGCTGCAGAAACCTGTTGTGCAGAAAACACGAACGTGCTGTGAAGACTGGCCCTGTGACTTATTCACCTTGCCAGTTTTGAGCCATATGACATCATAACGACACATTAGTCTATGTGCCGTCATATAGACATCATATCTTTATGACGGCATCGCAAGTCCTATAATGTCTGAGTTCATAGGACGTCCTATGATGATCAGGCAGAGATCATAGCTGTCCTATGATGTCCCATGGTCTATGTGGCATCATAAAGACACATTTGTCTATGTGTCCTATGATGCCTGAGTTCACTGGCCATCCTGTGATGGCCTATGAAGCGTGACACACACACACACACACACAGATTTCTTGCTTTAATAGCGTGATGATATGTGTGTGTGACCACCCACTATTGTTGCTCAGCAACCATGACAGTGTCAGCTGAGATTTTTTGGAGGGGGAGACATTTTTGACAGAGATGGAACTTTATTTTTGTCTTTTTTAATTGTATTTTCTTTACCTTTTCCTGGAGAATCTTCAGCAGACAGAGAGGACCATGACCAGACAAAGAAGACTTTAACTCATGTTAAAACCAGCAGGTAAAATTAAGGTAAATTAAAACCACAAAATAGATCAATTAATTTGTTATTTACAGTATGTATATCAATTAGATTGAACTCTAAAATATATTCTTAATTACATAAATCTGACAGTTTACTGTTATCATTTATGATCATTTATTATGGTTATGTAGCTAAATATTTAGATGTTCTGCCATGTATCATGTAGTTCTAACGTTCTGCAGCAGACCACAGTCCTGTACTGTAGGGCGATGAGCCTCAATGATGTTCAGCAGGAGAACAGATTCATCTTCAGCTTCATCTACGTTGGACCATCTCAGCAAATTAGAAAATCAGGATTTGTCATTTAATTTAAAGACTATAATCATTATCATCGATATTAAATCAGGTTTAAAATGTTTTGCTCTGTGTGTAATAAATATATGAAAGTCTGTCTTGACATTATCTTACAAAAAACTTCAACTTTTTAAAAAAAAAAACTACTTCATTGAAATGCAGTTTTTCTATTGACAGTAAACATGCAATATTTTTATTTAGCTTGTTTCAGTTTGTTAAGTAAACCGCTAAAAAAAAAATCAAAACCAACAAAAATTCATAGAACCGCTTTTATTGTGATTATTTCAGTCAAATCAAATCAAATCAAACTTTATTGTCATATTGCTGTACATACAGCTGTAGTGCAGGCAAGATGAAATTGCGTTTCTCTCGGCATCCATATAAGAAGCAGCATGATATAAGACACACTCCCACATAGCTCCCCCCCCACCCCCACCCCCCCATCCATTCACACATCCCTGAGACATACTTGGGGAAAAAAAAGAATAACTAACTATAATATACAAAATGTCCGTAGGTGCAGTAGTGTGTATGAGAGATTCCGGGTCAGCTGTTCAGCATCCTTACAGCTTGTGGAAGGAAGCTGTTGATCAGTCTGGTGGTTCTGCCTCTGATGCTCCGGAATCGTTTACCAGATGGAAGAAGTTCAAAGTGTTTATGCAGAGGGTGAGAACGGTCCTTGACAATGTTCAGTGCCCTGCTCCTACAACGGTTCTGAAAAAGTTCTTGGACAGAGGGGAGGGAGACTCCAATTACCCTCTCCGCCCCCTTGACTATCCTCTGCAGGGCATTTTTGTCTGACATACTGCAGCTGGAGTACCATGTAGCAATGCAGTACGTCAGAACACTCTCCACCACACCTCTGTAGAAGGTCCTGAGGATGCAGATGGGGAGAGAGGCCTGTTTGAGTTTCCTCAAGACGTGCAGTCTCTGCTGAGCCCGCTTCCTGATCTCCAAGGAATTCTTGCTCCAGGTCAGGTCCTGCGAGATCTGCACTCCGAGGAACTTGATGTTCTCTACTCTCTCCACTAAATGGCTGCCGATGCTGAGGGGGACGTGCTCAGGCTGCAACTGCCGGAAGTCGATAATCATCTCCTTCGTTTTGTCCACGTTGAGCACCAGATTGTTCTCCCTGCACCAGCCCTCCAGGTCTCTCACTTCTTCCCTGTACATTGATTCCTCATCCCTCTGAATAAGTCCCACCACCGTGGTGTCATCTGCAAACTTAATAATCTGGTTCCCCTAGTGTCTGGATACACAGTCATGTGTTAGAAGTGTAAACAACAGTGGACTGAGTACACAGCCTTGAGGGGATCCGGTACTCAGCGTGACAGACTTGGAGATGTTGTTTCCAACCTGGACAGACTGAGGTCTCTCAGTCAGGAAATCCAGGATCCAGAGACATGTGGTGGTGTTCAGACCGAGAAGGAGTAATTTCTCCATCAGTCTCTGGGGAATAATGGTGTTGAATGCTGAACTGAAATCAATGTACAGGAGTCTGGCGTAGGTGTCTTTCTGGTCCAGGTGGGTGATGACAGAGTGTAGGGTGGTGACTATAGCATCCTCCGTGGAGCGGTTTGAATGATATACAAACTGGAGCGGGTCGTGTGATGCAGGGAGGCAGGCTGTAATGTGTGGTTTGACAAGCCGCTCAAAACACTTCATCACAATTGGTGTCAGTGCAACAGGACGATAGTCATTCAAACAGGACACCACTGGTTTCTTTGCCACTGGTACAATGATAGAGGTCTTGAAGCATCTGGGAACGATGGCCTGACTCAGGGAGATGTTATAAATGTCAGTCAGGACATCCGCCAACTCGCTCGCGCAGTCTCGGAGCACACGTCCCGGAATGTTGTCTGGACCTGCAGCTTTGCGTGGATTGACTCTGGTTAGGGTCCTCCGTGTGTCCGCTGTGTTGATGGTAAAAGCTGGTCCGACCGATGATGGGGGAGGGCCAGCCCTCCCTCTGATTGTCGAGTTTGATGCTTCAAAACGTGCAAAGAAGTTGTTAAGCCTGTCTGGAAGCGAAACGTCGTCATCATCGACCCCCTGCCTAGGCTTAAAGCCCGTCAGTGTCCGAACTCCCTGCCACATCTGCTTGGTGTTCCTAGTGTCACAGAGGTGTCCCTGGATTTTCTCCCCATAGGCGCGCTTTGCTGCCTTAATTCCCTTAGAAAGCGCAGACCTGGCTGAGCGGAGGGCAATCCTGTCCTTCGCTCTGAAGGCTGCATCTCTAGCTGTGAGCAGCGAGCGCACCTCTGCAGTCATCTAGGGCTTATGATTACCCCGCATAGTGATGGTCTCCACTGTAGTGAAATCCTCTGTGCACTTCGCAATGTAGCTGGTGACCGAATCAGCATACTCCTCCACATCTGTCCTGTCTTCCTGGGAGGCTGCTATTTTGAAGCCCTTCCAGTCTGTGTGCTGAAAACAGTCTTTCAGTGCAGGGGCTGCACTCTCTGGCCAAATCCTGATTTGTTTCACTGCTGGCCTGCTGCGCTTCAATAAAGGTTTGTAGGCAGGCAGCAGCATCACGGACATGTGATCAGAACGGCCGAGATGGGGGCGGGGTATCGCTTTATATGCATCTGTGTTTGTGTACACTAAGTCCAACATATTCTCTCCTCTGGTCTTAAAGTCTACACATTGTTTAAACTTGGGGAGCACAGTCTTTAGGCTGGTGTGGTTAAAATCCCCTGCAACCACCACAAAACTGTCTGGGTGTGAAGTTTGGATTTCACTGATTGCATTGTGCAGTACCCCAAGTGCCTTCTTAGCATTAGCTTTAGCATTAGCACTCGGCGCTATGTAAACACCGACTACAAACACGTTGCTGAATTCCCTAGGCAGATAATAAGGCCGACAATTTACAATAAGGAACTCCGCCAACGGAGAGCAGTGTTTAGACACTAACGTGGCATTAACGCACCAGTTCTTGTTAACATAGATGCATAGCCCACTCCCCCGGCTCTTACCGGAGCTCGCCGTTTCCCTGTTGGCACGGAACATCGCCATATCTTCCAGTTGAATGGCCTCGTCAGGAATGTTGCCGTGGAGCCATGTCTCGGGGAAAACAAACACACAGCAGTCCCTCCACTCTCTCCGGGTTTCTCTCAGCAGACGCAGTTTGTCCACCTTGCTTTCGAGGGCGCGGACGTTTGAGAGAAGAAGCGACGGTACCGCTGGTCTGGAGGGGTTAGCCTTTAGCCTAGCATGGATCCCGGCCCTTTTTTCTCGCTTTTTCCTGCGTTTCCTCCGCTTCCACTTCCTCCTCTCACGGGTAGCTTCCAGCGGAGACTCCGCCAGAATTCCGTGCTGGCGTAGGATGTCCAAATCACAACCGATCGCCGCGATTCTTGCAGCGTGCAGTACCTTGATGTTTAATAAGGTCTCACGGTTGTAAGTTTTACAGAATGTACGTCTGGGATGATCACAACACTCAAAACTCTCACACTCGCTGATGCCAAGGGGGCCACTGCGTCCGAGCGCGCTGCCGCCATCTTATCTCACGATAATGATACTATTAATAATAATGGATTGCATTTATATACTGTAACACCTTTCAAGATACCCAAAGCACTTTACAGTGAATCCATTGTTCATTCGCTCCACAGGCAGACGATGGTAGTGGTAAGCTACTGCTGTAGCCACAGCTGCCCTGGGGCAGACTGCCAATCTGCACCAACAGTCTCTCCGACCACTACTGAACATTCATACCCAGTATCACGGACACTGAGGCCAAGGTGGGTAAAGCGTCTTGCCCAGGAACAGAACAGCAGCATGGCTGGAGAGAGCAGGATTAGAACCGCCAACCCTCCGGTTATTGGATGACCCGCTCTACCTCCTGAGCCACTGCTGCCCACATTTACCTCCTCCGTTCCATTTTTGCTGAGCACCAAGCTGGACGGCAGAAAGCTCCATCTTTATATGGTCTTTGGCATGAGCCGGCCGGAACTTGAACCCCACCCTCACTGTTGTGGGATGGATGCTCTACCTCTAGGCCACCAAATATCATTTTATAAATCTTGAGTCCAGCCTGTTCTCTCCACAGCTGACCCTCAGTTCCTGCAGGTTCTCCACCGTGGACTTCAGAGATAAACCAGAAAAAAGGAAAAAAATCAGAGAAATCTTATCACTGATCAACACCAAATTGATTGTCTAAGTTTTTTTAGCTGATTTAGGACAATTTTGATTCAGATTCTCAGGGCTGCGAGAAGCAAAGTTCAGCAGACTGCTCGGCGCTGTGCCAACGAGTACTGGACTCAGCTCAGCCAAGACATTCAAACCGCTGCCATAACAGGGAACATCCATGGTATGTACAATGGCATCAAGAAAGCACTTGGTCCGGCTCAGAGCAAGACGGCCCCCCTCAAATCCTCCACTGGGGAGGTGATCGCAGAAAAGAACAAGCAGATGGAGAGATGGGTGGAACACTACTCCGACCTCTACTCCAGACAAAGCATTGTGACACCGTCAGCCCTTGATGCCATCAACTGCCTGCCATCCATGGACGAACTTGACGCCGAGCCAACCATCGACGAACTCAGCAAGGCCATTGATAGCTTGGCCGCTGGCAAGGCACCCGGCAACGACGGCATACCCCCCGACCTGATCAAGCACTGCAAGACCACTCTACTGCTGCCATTGCATGACATCCTCTGCCAGTGCTGGAAGGAAGGTGCCGTACCACAAGACATGAGGGACGCCAAGATCATCACCCTCTACAAAAACAAAGGGGAGAGAAGCGACTGCAACAACTACAGGGGCATCTCCCTCCTCAGCGTTGTTGGCAAAGTCTATGCACGAGTTGTTCTCGTTCGTCTACAGAAGCTTGCCGAACGTGTCTACCCCGAGTCTCAGTGTGGCTTCCGCGCTGAGCGATCGACGGTAGACATGATATTCTCCATCCGTCAACTCCAGGCGAAATGCAGAGAACAGAACATGCCCCTGTACGTCGCCTTCATTGACCTCACCAAAGCGTTCGATCTGGTCAGCAGAGAGGGGCTTTTCAAGATCCTGCCAAAGATAGGATGCCCACCAAAGTTGCAAAGCCTCATCAAATCGTTTCACACCAACATGCAGGGGATAGTGCAGCACGACGGCAACGTCTCAGAGCCATTCAACATACGCAGCGGAGTGAAACAGGGCTGTGTACTTGCGCCAACCCTCTTTGGGATTTTCTTTGCTATGCTCCTGAGGCATGCCTTCAGCACAGCAACAGAGGGAATCTACCTGCACACAAGATCTGATGGCAGGCTTTTCAACCTCGCCCGCCTGAAAGCCAGAACCAAAGTATGCGAGGCTCTAATCAGAGACATGCTGTTTGCAGACAACGCTGCAGTCGCAACCCACACACAGCAGGAGCTTCAGACCCTGATGGACCACTTCTCCCAGGCGTGCAAGGACTTCAGGCTTACCATCAGCCTGAAGAAGACTAACATCTTGGCGCAAGGCACGGAAGCACCACCAACCATCACCATTGATGACTACGAGCTGGAGGTCGTGAATCAGTTCACGTACCTGGGGTCCACAATCAGCAACAACCTCTCCCTTGATACAGAGATCGACAAGAGGATTGGAAAATCAGCCTTCACACTCGCTCGCCTCACCACACGAGTGTGGGAGAATCCCAAACTCTCTGTCAAGATGAAGATGGCAGTGTACAACGCCTGCGTCATCAGCACACTGCTCTATGGGAGTGAGACGTGGACAACATATGCCCGACAGGAAAAGAGACTGAACTCCTTCCACTTGCGCTGCATTCGCCACATCCTGGACATATCCTGGCAGGACAAAGTGCCCAACACAGAAGTTCTGTCCCGCGCCGGCCTTCCCTCCATGTTCACTCTACTCAGGCAGCGCAGGCTCCGCTGGCTAGGCCACGTTCACCGTATGGAGGATGGCAGAATCCCCAAAGACGTCCTCTACGGAGAACTGGCGACTGGCAGGAGAGACCGCCCACAGCTGCGCTTTAGAGACGTCTGCAAGAGAGACATGAAGGCCCTGGAGATCAACACAGAGCGCTGGGAGGACCTTGCAACAGACCGCTCCAAATGGAGAGGCACCCTGACCAGACAGCTCAAGGCGGGTGAAGAGAGACTGACTGCTGCAGCAGATGAAAAAAGGACCCGCAGGAAGAACCGCCACAGACCCAGCAGCACGGAGACCACCCACAAGTGTGACCTGTGTGACAGGGACTGCCATTCGCATATCGGCCTGTTCAGCCACAGGCGGTGCTGTTCCAGCAGAGTAGACGTTTAGGATTCTCTTCCATGGTCATCATAGACCGACGGAGGCCAACGACTGATGTGCTGAATCCAAAAATCTCATTGGTTTTGCTCAATCAGGTCAACTTTTTGAATTATGGCAACATGTTTTTTAAGATAAGATAAGATAAGCCTTTATTAGTCCGGCAACGGGGAAATTCCAGGATTGCAACAGCACAGGGATAGCAACACTCAGAGCAACAATCAGAAGGCAAGAAAAAAAAAAACAAGCAAGCAAGAGCAGCTAATATACATATGTACATATTACTATAAAATATATATATATACACACACACAGACACAGTGCAGAGCATTGTTGCTAGATGGGAAGAAACAGCATAACCGTCTACTTAGTTATCCTACATGGTATGATTATGTGCCCATACATATTCTCACCCTCCATAGCGACCGGTATTTTCCTAGTTGTATGCCGGAGGGGACCATTGTGTAAGTCTATTGCATCTTTTGCATTCAAAAAACTATTAGTTTGTTACGTCTTTTTGCTATCTCTGCAAGCAGCCCTGCTTAGGTTGTACAGTCTGACAGCCGTTGGTAGGAAGGACCTGCGAAACCTCTTGGTTGTGCACCTGGGATGATGTAGTCTGCTGCTAAATGAGCTCCTCAGTGCATTCAGTATGTCCTGCATAGGGTGGGACTCGGACTCCAGCAGAGATGACAGTTTAGCCACCGTCCTTCTCTCTCCTATCTACTCAGCTGGATCAAGGCGCTGCCCCAGGACAGATCTAGCTTTCTTGATCAGTTTGTTCAGTCTCTTCCTATCGGCTGCAGTAATGCCACTACCCCAGCAGACCACTCCAAAAGTGATGGCTGATGCCACCACCGTGTCATAGAATGCCTTCAGCAGCGCCCCTTGTACACCAAAAGACCTGAGTCTCCTCAGCAGGAACAGCCTGCGCTGTCCCTTCTTGTAGAGTGCATCAGTATTGTGTGACCAGTCTAGTTTATTGTTCAGATGAACACCCAGGTACTTATAGGATGTCACCATCTCGATGTCTGTTCCCTGTATATTTACTGGTGCTGTGAGGGGTTGCCCATGCCTGCGGCAGTCCACCACCAGCTCCCTAGTTTTCCTCGCGTTGATCTGGAGGCAGTTCCGATGGCACCAGTCCACAAAGTCCTGGATAAGCCCTCTGTACTCAGCTTCATCTCCATTGGAGATGAGGCCAACGATCGCAGAGTCATCAGAGAACTTCTGTAGATGGCAGTGTGTTGTGTTGTGTGAGAAGTCCGCAGTATAAAGAGTGAACAGGAAGGGAGCCAGCACCGTTCCCTGGGGGGCCCCCATGCTACCGATGATCATGTCGGACACACAGTCCCGGGTTCTCACAAACTGTGGCCGGTTCGTGAGGTAGTCCAGGATCCATGATGACAGGTGCTGGTCCACCCCTGCGCGCAGCAGCTTGTCCTTCAGGATCATCGGTTGGATGGTGTTGAAAGCACTGGAGAAGTCAAAGAACATGATCCTCACCATATTCCCGAGCTTCTCCAGGTGGGACAGAGAACGGTGAAGGAGGAAGATCACTGCATCCTCCACCCCAATGCCATGCTGGTAGGCGAACTGGAGTGGATCCATCGCTGGTTCCACCAGGGGGCGGAGATGAGCAAGGAGCAGTCTCTCCAGGGTCTTCATCAAGTGGGATGTCAAGGCCACCGGTCTGTAGCTGTTCAGGTCTTTGGGGTGGGAAGTTTTTGGTACAGGTACCACACAAGATGTTTTCCACAGCTGTGGTACCCTCCCCAGCTTCAGGCTCAGGTTGAAGATGTACGTCACAATCCCACACAGCTGGTCTGCACAGGACTTGAGGAGCTTTGCGCTGATGCCGTCCGGTCCCGACGCCTTCCTCGCCTTTCTTTTTTTTTTTTTTTTTTTTTTGTTACTTATTTGTACCCGTAGGTAGATTTGGTTTGCAGTCTGGTGACAAGCCACCGGCTGCTGGTCGCTGCGTGCGCGAGCGCCCTAAACCTACATGTTTTTGGTATGCGGGAGGAAACCGGAGAAATCCTGGAGTAAACCCACGCAACACGGGGAGAACATGCAAACTCCACACAGCTCACTGTTGGTCGGGGGCTGGGATCGAACCCACGATCTCATGATCCCCGCGATCCCCCGGCCGAGGGTAAAACTGTGCTGCCACAGTGCTAAACCACTGCGCCACCGTGCAGCCTTGATCTTCCTCAGCTCCGTCCTCACCTGGGTCCTGGTCAGGGTCAGGATGGGGGGCTGTGTGTTGGGAGCGGGGGGGTGTTGGTGGAGTGGGGAGTGGGCAGCAGGACTTGATTTCTTTAGAGGCAGCAGTGGTTGTTGTGCCATCAGGGGGGAGGGTGGTTGGTCAAACCTATTGAAAAACAGATTCAGGTTGTTTGCCCACTCCCTGCCCCCCGTGGCCTGGGGGGAGGTATTCTGGAGCCCAGAGATGGTTTTGAGGTTTCTCCAGACCCCGCTGATGTCGCTCTGTTGCAGCTTGTCCTCCATCTTCTTCCTGAAGCTGTCCTTGCCTTCTCGATCTTTCTCCTCAGCTCCCTCTGTACAGACTTCAGCATCTCCCTGTTCCCCGACCTGAAGATCCTCTTCTTCTCTCTCAGAAGTGTTTTTATCTCAGGGTTGATCCAGGGTTTGTTGTTTGAGCAACGCCGTATGGTCTTGGTGGGAACGGATTTGTCCACACAGAAGCTGAGGTAGTCCGTGAAGGTAAGATAAGATAAGATAAGATAAGCCTTTATTAGTCCCACAACGGGGAAATTCCAGGATTGCAACAGCACAGGGATAGCAACACTCAGAGCAACAGTCAGAAGGCAAGAAAAAAAGCAAGCAAGCAAGAGCAGCTAATATACATATGTACATATTACAATAAAATATATATATACACACACACACAGACACACAGTGCGGAGCATTGTAGCTAGATGGGATGAAACAGCATAACCGTCTACTTAGTTGTCCTACATGGTATGATTATGTGCCCATACATATTCTCACCCTCCATAGCGACCGGTATTTTCCTAGTTGTATGCCGGAGGGGACCATTGTGTAAGTCTATTGCATCTTTTGCATTCAAAATTATTAGGTTGTTACGTCTTTTTGCTATCTCTGCGAGCAGCCCTGCTTAGGTTGTACAGTCTGACAGCCGTTGGTAGGACGGACCTGCGAAACCTCTCGGTTGTGCACCTGGGATGATGTAGTCTGCTGCTAAATGAGCTCCTCAGTGCATTCAGTACGTCCTGCATAGGGTGGAACTCGGACTCCAGCAGAGATGACAGTTTAGCCACCATCCTTCTCTCTCCTATCTCCTCCATCGGATCAAGGCGCTGCCCCAGGACAGAGCTAGCTTTCTTGATCAGTTTGTTCAGTCTCTTCCTATCGGCTGCAGTAATGCCACTGCCCCAGCAGACCACTCCAAAAGTGATGGCTGATGCCACCACCGTGTCATAGAATGTCTTCAGCAGCGCCCCTTGTACACCAAAAGACCTGAGTCTCCTCAGCAGGAACAGCCTGCGCTGTCCCTTCTTGTAGAGTGCGTCAGTATTGTGTGACCAGTCTAGTTTATTGTTCAGATGAACACCCAGGTACTTGTAGGATGTCACCATCTCGATGTCTGTTCCCTGTATATTTACTGGTGCTGTGAGGGGTTGCCCATGCCTGCGGCAGTCCACCACCAGCTCCTTAGTTTTCCTCGCGTTGATCTGGAGGCAGTTCCGATGGCACCAGTCCACGAAGTCCTGGATAAGTCCTGGTGTGAGTGAGGCCATCAATGTCCTCACCATGTGGGTCGCAGAGCTGCTTCCAGGCAGTGGCTTCAAAACAGCCCTTTAGAGTGTTTATGCTTTTGTTTACATGTACGGGTATTTTTGCTTTATATGATGCAAAATTCTTTTTATTTCTTGAAATTCTCTGAATATTGAACAATGATGATGTAACATCCGGAAAGCGGTAGAAGATGGATGGATGGATGGATGATGTAACATTCAATTTACATGTACTTACCTCTATATAAAGGTCAGTACATGCTCAATACTAAGTACTAACTAAGTACAGGTTTTTACTTAGCACCTGATGGAGAGAAACAGATGTCATTTTCGGATTCAGCGGTGCAAAATTGTCTTTAATCAGTTGAAAAAACACAAAGAACTTACAAAAAAATTATTTTTGTAACCCTGTGTTATTTATGCCCCACAGCGGCTGCAGCTCCACCAACTGCTTCTTATGAGGGCAGGCTTTAAATTGGGAGGAGAGCTTCACTTCTGCATGGGGATGTTTGACTACAGCTTCAGCTGACAGCTTCTCACCGCTGCAGTCTGACCCGCTCCCCCAACGTGGGATCAATTGAACGCCGTAGTCTACTTTTCAACTGTGCCTCATCTTGTCCTCTGTCCTACACTTACCTGTAGTCCGTAGTCTGCTTCTGGGTCTAAACAACTAAATCATGTTAAGACTGAAGCTAATTAGTGTATCAGCTGTTAAATAAAACTATACTTGGTATTAAATAAATGATCAGTTGTGGCTGAGTGACGCCATTATTTCTGCTCCACACCTTCATGATTTCACCTGTCCAGTAATCACTCAGATTATTAACGTCTCATCTGTTCACTGGTCAGCCATCGTTACCTCAAATCCGACACATTTTTCCCTCTTAAATTTGTCACTTTTATCATAATGTACCAGGTGGCTTCTATGTTCACCTGCTATAACAAATTTGTAAATTTCATCCTTGGTGAAGTCAAAAAGCACGAAGTGACAAATCCCCTCACTCAGCACCAAACAGCACCCAGACAAACTTCTGCAGCACAAATCATTTAATTTATTAAAGGTAATAATGAAACCAATTAAAACAAATGTAAAGCCTTTGGCTGTTCAGAGCCCCCCCCCCCCCAAAAAAAAAAAAATCCACAGCAGTTTCAATCCCAATTCAGTCTAGGTCAGAATCATGACGGTTCTCTCCAAGTGAAACTTCTCAGGTACCTAAAAGGTTTTGGTCCAAATCTGACCTGAATGCAGAAGGCCACGTCTCATTTCACTGCTCAATAACTCACTGATGTGGAATTCTGTTCAAAACTATGCTGCCATGCTGCACCTTACAGTCTGACTGGTGCCTCACATTGCATCCTGCACCTGATAGGCTTGTGATGATCAGGTGAGTGTGCCCCCCCTCCCTTCTATGTTTTTCCTCCTGCCTTCCTCTCGGCTCCCAGAGTTGATTGCGCACACCTGCTGCTGCATCATCTGCTAGCTGTAAAAGTGCCAGTCTGTGAATGCCCCCTCGCTGGACCGTTTGGGTATTGCTGCCATCCTTTTGAGCCAGTTGTGTGGTATTGTTGCTCTTACCTGTTCGTTTATCCTCTCTTCTTCATCGTCTCGAGGTTGCTGCCATCTCAGCGGTGTGAATCACTCTGGGGCTGCACATGCTCACCTGAGCCTCCAACCAACACGTCCGGACACCTCCTAGTCCACCTGGTAGTCCTGCTGGATCTTCTCCCTTCAGTAATCATCCTTTCTCCTCCTGTTTGTCCCACTGACCTACTCCCGTCAGCTCACCATCCACTGTACGCTAGGTTCCACAGCCGGCCTTTCTGCTTGTAGTATAAGCCTCCCCTCTTCTCTCTAATTCATCCTTCACCCTCAAATATTTCCTTATTAACCGTTCCTCCTTTCTCTCTCTCTGCAGGTTGTGTGCTCCGACAGTAGGTTGTTTATTTATGTTTGCTTCATAATAAATTGTTTTAAATGTTCTCCTGTGTCTCTTTGTTCCTCTGGTGAACAACACTCTGCATTTGAGTCTCTGGCACTATAAATCATGACAGAATGGTCCAGCCAGGATCGAGGCTAGTATCTTGGTTTAAAATAACACACAACTAATGGGTGTAGTTATAGTTTATTGGTTTATAATTGCTTTAATCCTAATTTCATTTAGTCCAGTGTTACTTACCACTTTATGTCTTACAGGGTCAAAAGGAGGAAGTGTGGGTTCACTTCCTGTATTTATAGTCTTCTGACCTCATTAGTGATGTCATTGGAAGACACCATCTATAAGGAGTTTATTTAGTTTAATTAAAATGTATTATTTGATTCTCTTTAATGATTATCTGTATGGTTTTCTAGGTTTGCGTTATTATGATAATACTTAGTGTTAGTAATGGTGATGGTGAAATAGTGTAACCATTATACACATTTTGGTTCCTGCTAAAAGTACCTTACTTACCTGCATGAATGAGAAGGTCCAGAAGCAGTCATATTTAAGGGGCTGATTTTAGTCTATTAGGTATGCAGGTGGTGCAACCCCCGAACCAAGTGGTGGACACCAGTGGTGAGGGGGGCCATTAAGCTGAAGAAGGAGTCCTATCAAGCTTGGCTGGCTTGTGGGACTCCTGAAGCAGTTGAGGTGTACCGGCAGGCCAAGCGGAGTGCAGCTTGGGAGGCTGCTGAAGCAAAAACCCGGGTATGGGAGGAGTTCGGTGAGGCCATGGAACAAGACTTTCGGTCGGCCTCGAAGAGATTCTGGCAAACTGTCTGGCGGCTCAGGAGGGGAAAGCAGCTCCTTGTCCACACTGTGTATGGTGCGGATGGGACACTGTTGACTTCGACTGGGGATGTCGTCAGGCGGTGGAAGGAATACTTCAAGGATCTCCTCAATCCCACTGATATGCCTTCCACAGACGAAGCAGGGTTTGTGGATGAGGGGGATGACTCGCCTATCACAGGGGCTGAGGTCGCCAAGGTGGTTAAAAATCTCCTTGGTGGCCGGGCCCTGGGGGTGGACGAGATTCGCCCTGAGTACCTCAAGGCCCTGGATGTTGTTGGGTTGTCATGGTTGACGCGCCTCTGCAACATTGCGTGGAGGTCGGGGGCAGTGCCTTTGGCATGGCAAACCGGGGTGGTGGTTCCTCTCTTCAAAAAAGGGGACCAGAGGGTGTGCTCCAACTTTAGAGGGATCACACTCCTCAGTCTCCCTGGGAAGGTCTATGCCAAGGTACTGGAGAGGACAGTCCAGCCGTTGGTCGAACCTCGGATTCAGGAGGAGCAATGTGGTTTTCGTCCTGGCCGTGGCACATCGGACCAGCTCTTTACCCTCTCGAGAATTCTTGAGGGTTTGTGGGAGTTTGCCCAACCAGTTTATATGTGTTTTGTGGACTTGGAGAAGGCATTTGACCGTGTCCCTCGTGGTTTTTTGTGGGGGTGCTTCGGCAGTATGGGGTATCGGGCTTGTTGTTACGAGCTGTTCGTTCTCTGTACAACCGTTGTGAGAGTTTGGTTCGTATTGCCAACACTCGGTCAGATTCATTCCCAGTGAGAGTTGGACTCCGCCAGGGCTGCCCTTTGCCACCGATCCTGTTCATAATTTTTATGGACGGGATTTCTAGGCGCAGCCAGGGAACGGAGGGTGTCATGCTTGGTGACCACAGGATCTCATCTCTGTTGTTTGCAGATGATGTTGTCCTGTTGGCTTCATCCAGCAATGACTTACAGCTCTTGCTGGGACAGTTTTCCACTGAGTGTGAAGCGGCTGGGATGAGAATCAGCACCTCCAAGTCCGAGTCCATGGTCCTCAGCCGGAAAAAGGGGGATTGTCCACTCTGGGTTGGGGACAGGCTCCTGCCCCAAGTGGAGGAGTTTAAGTATCTTAGGGTCTTGTTCACGAGTGAGGGGAGAATGGAGCGAGAGATCGACAGACGGATTGGAGCAGCATCTGCAGTGATGCGGACGTTGTACCGGTCTGTTGTGGTGAAGAGGGAGCTTAGTTCTAAGGCAAAGCTGTCGATTTACCAGTCAATCTACGTTCCTACTCTCACCTATGGTCACGAGCTTTGGGTAATGACTGAAAGAACAAGATCGCGGATACAAGCGGCTAAAATGATCTTTCTCCGTAGGATTGCTGGACTCACCCTCAGAGATAGGGTGAGAAGCTCAGTCATCCGGGAGAGGCTCAGAGTAGAACCGCTGCTCCTCCACACTGAAAGGAGCCAGTTGAGGTGGTATGGGCATCTGATTAGGATGCCTCCTGGACACCTCCCACTTGAGGTGTTTCAGGCACGTCCCACTGGGAGGAGACCCCGGGGCAGACCCAGGACTCGGTGGAGAGACTATGTCTCCCAGCTGGTCTGGGAACGCCTTGGTATCCTCTCTGAAGAGCTGGAGCAGGTGGCAGGGGAGAGGGAAGTCTGGGCTTCTCTGCTTGAACTGCTGCCTCCACGACCCGGACCTCCGGAAAAGCGGTAGAAGATGGATGGATGGATGGAAGGTATGCAGGACTGGTCAGTGTAGGAGGGTGCATGTGGCCTTATGTTTGCTCTTTTGAGTCCAGGTATGTTGAGTTTCAAGTTAACCTTTCAGTTATGCTTTTTTTTGATTTTGGATGTTTTTGCACCTCCACTGATGTCAATAAAGACTGTTATTTTGGGAAAAATCTGTCTTCTGCCAATTTTTCAGCCACTCTGGTCAGACTACCGATCACATTTGGTGGCAGCGATAGCTTCCAGGCCAGTAGAAGGCAATGAAGACTATGTCTGCAAGATAGAAGAAAACTCAGGCAGCAGAGTGCCACTCAGAAGCGTTGCAAGATCCCAGTGTCCAACAAGGGGCAGCAGGTGGTCTATCCTATGAGGAGAGTTTGGCTGCCCATTCAAAACTTTTCCAATGCCTGATGCAACACCAAGCTGAATGGGATGCCAAGGGAGCGCAGCAGTACAACTGCCAGGAGGAGAGGTAGAGATGGATCTGTTATGTCCACAACTGAGTTAAAGCAAGCACACGGTTTCTGCAGTTTTACGGAGCTTTATTACATTCAGAGTTGAGTATACATTCAGGCTTACAGCACACGCCCCGCTGACCAGGTGGCTCCACAACAAAAGAGGCAGAGCCTCTTCCGCCCCCACCTTTATGCCGTGGGTGTCGTCACCACCGGAGGCCGGCAGTAGCCACCCCGGTCTAACCCTTGACCAACCCGGCCGCCATCTTACTAATACAACCTATTTACTTACACAACAACCCCCCCCTTCAAAAAATGCCAAACGCACAGATACTGTAGGTCCCCCCCCCAAAATTTGCTTCCCGACTCACGCACTACAACAAAACAATTACAAAGACAAACAAACAACCTATCCATGCACACAACTAACTTGGGGGCCAGGTGGACTACCAGCACCCCCACATGGCTGGGCAGATTATTCTGCCTCCACTCGAAGCCTCCCGTCACGCCTCTCACGCGAGCCATGTTCTCCTCTCATCCGGGCCTCAACCCTAGGGCGCACCAAATCGCCGACCTGCAGGGAAGCCCACGGCCTCCTCCTCCGATGACATTGGGTCTGACTGGTCTCCACCAACGGTCCGGTCGACTCCTGGGCCCAGTCTGTGTTTTCCATGGTTGACCATCTTCCCGAGCGATGAAACAACTCGCTCTCTGGTCCCGCTCTTTCCGGATCCAGCGTGGGCGCCTCATCCTGGGGCGCAAGGACAGCTTCAGGAAGAAGATGGAGGACAAGCTGCAACAGAGCGACATCAGCGGGGTCTGGAGAAACCTCAAAACCATCTCGGGGCTCCAGAATACCTCCCCCCAGGCCACGGGGGGCAGGGAGTGGGCGAACAACCTGAATCTGTTTTTCAATAGATTTGACCAACCGCCCTCCCCCCTGTCTGCACAACAACCACTGCTGCCTCTAAGAAATCAAGTCCTGCTGCCCACTCCCCACTCCACCGACACCCCCCCCACTCCCAACACACAGCCCCCCATCCTGACCCTGACCAAGACCCAGGTGAGGACGGAGCTGAGGAAGATCAAGGCGAGGAAGGCGTCGGGACCGGACGGCATCAGCGCAAAGCTCCTCAAGTCCTGTGCAGACCAGCTGTGTGGGATTGTGACGTATATCTTCAACATGAGCCTGAAACTGGGGAGGGTACCACAGCTGTGGAAAACATCTTGTGTGGTACCTGTACCAAAAACTTCCCACCCCAAAGACCTGAACAGCTACAGACCGGTGGCCTTGACGTCCCACTTGATGAAGACCCTGGAGAGACTGCTCCTTGCTCATCTCCGCCCCCTGGTGGAACCAGCGATGGATCCACTCCAGTTCGCCTACCAACATGGCATTGGGGTGGAGGATGCGGTGATCTTCCTCCTTCACCGTTCTCTGTCCCACCTGGAGAAGCCCGGGAATATGGTGAGGATCATGTTCTTTGACTTCTCCAGTGCTTTCAACACCATCCAACCGATGATCCTGAAGGACAAGCTGCTGCGCGCAGGGGTGGACCAGCACCTGTCATCATGGATCCTGGACTACGTCACGAACCGGCCTCAGTTTGTGAGAACCCGGGACTGTGTGTCCGACACGATCATCAGTAGCACGGGGGCCCCCCAGGGAACGGTGCTGGCTCCCTTCCTGTTCACTCTTTATACTGCGGACTTCTCACACAACACAACACACTGCCATCTACAGAAGTTCTCTGATGACTCTGCGACCGTTGGTCTCATCTCCAACGGAGATGAAGCTGAGTACAGAGGGCTTATCCAGGACTTCGTGGACTGGTGCCATCGGAACTGCCTCCAGATCAACGCGAGGAAAACTAAGGAGCTGGTGGTGGACTGCTGCAGGCATGGGCAGCCCCTCACAGCACCAGTAAATATACAGGGAACAGACATCGAGATGGTGACATCCTATAAGTACCTGGGTATTCATCTGAACAATAAACTAGACTGGTCACACAATACTGACGCACTCTACAAGAAGGGACAGCACAGGCTGTTCCTGCTGAGGAGACTCAGGTCTTTTGGTGTACAAGGGGCGCTGCTGAAGTCATTCTATGACACGGTGGTGGCATCAGCCATCACTTTTGGAGTGGTCTGCTGGGGCAGTGGCATTACTGCAGCCGATAGGAAGAGACTGAACAAACTGATTAAGAAAGCTAGCTCTGTCCTGGGGCAGCGCCTTGATCCGATGGAGGAGATAGGAGAGAGAAGGATGGTGGCTAAACTGTCATCTCTGCTGGAGTCCGAGTTCCACCCTATGCAGGACATACTGGATGCACTGAGGAGCTCATTTAGCAGCAGACTACATCATCCCAGGTGCACAACCGAGAGGTTTCGTAGGTCCTTCCTACCAACGGCTGTCAGACTGTACAACCTAAGCAGGGCTGCTCGCAGAGATAGCAAAAAGACGTAACAAACTAATAGTTTTTTTGAATGCAAAAGATGCAATAGACTTACACAATGGTCCTCTCCGGCATACAACTAGGAAAATACCGGTCGCTATGGAGGGTGAGAATATGTATGGGCACATAATCATACCATGTAGGATAACTAAGTAGAGGGTTATGCTGTTTCATCCCATCTAGCAACAATGCTCTGCACTGTGTGTGTTTATATATTTACATATTTATTCCATCTAGCTACAATGCTCAGCACTGGGTGTGTTTATATTTATATATCTATATATTTATTCCATCTAGCTACAATGCTCCGCACTGTGTTTTTATATATCTACATATTATTCCATCTAGCTACATTGCTCCGCACTGTGTGTGTTTATATACTTGCATATTTATTCCACCTAGCTGCAATGCTCCGTACTGTGGGTGTTTATATATTTACATATTTATTCCATCTAGCTACAATGCTCTGCACTGTGTGTTCATATATTCATATATTTATTCCATCCAGCTACAATGCTCTGCACTGTGTGTCTGTGTGTGTGTGTGTATATATATATTTTATAGTAATATGTACATATGTATATTAGCTGCTCTTGCTTGCTTGTTTTGTTTTTTTTTTTCTTGCCTTCTGATTGTTGCTCTGAGTGTTGCTATCCCTGTGCTGTTGCAATCCTGGAATTTCCCCGTTGTGGGACTAATAAAGGCTTATCTTATCTTATCTTATCTTATCTTATCTTATCTTATCCTTACAGGCTGCCTGCGAGGTCCTGTCGTGCCATTCCACACCCCCAGTGTGGGTATCAAACAGACCGGCATCAGGTCCAACCCACGGCATCCTCGCGTAGTGCCGAATGTGCTCTACTACGTGTATCTCCTACAGCTCTTGTGTATGAAGTTGTCACACGTCCTGGCGATGTGGTCCCGCAGACCGCTCTTGCCACATCGCTTTCCTCTCACTGGGCACACACTGGCTTTATAGCGGTGAACAGGGGACCCACACCCATAACAACGAGGTGCACCAGGGACAGACCGTATTTTCACCACGTGTCACCTCCGGCATCACTGTCATTAGGGTCCCAACTCGCTGCCTTCGGCCAAGCATCATCTTCGCTCCAAAGAGCCTCTTCAGGCAGGCCCCTCATGATGATCTCCGCTGCCTCAAAATGCTGGGCGAGCTCAACAGCTGTGGTCAACGTCAACTCTCCTGGAATCTCCAACAACCTGGACCGGACCGCTTCACTACGAACGTGTTCCGCCAGTTAGTCCCAAATCACCTCCTCTTCCAGGCGTCCAAACTCACACCCCCTCACCAGCCTATGGAGCTCGGCGACAAATGTCATCACCAGCTCCCCTAACCTCTGGCGGCCCTGTCGAAAATGGATGCGCTGGACCGTGACGCTCTCATCAGCGCAAAAATGGTACGCCATTAATTCCACCACGCCGTCGACACTGTCGGCCCCACCCAAACTGTCCAACACTCTCAGCCCCTCAGCATCCAACTTATGGATTAACACTGACCTCACAAGGAGCCTCTCACGCTCACCGAGGTCCAAGACCATGAGGTAGTTGGTAAAAGACAAGAACCAACGAGGCCATGGCAGGGGCGGCGAGCCCGGCGCCTCCAAAAACGACCAAAATTCAGCAACAAAATTATCCATTCCCGCTTTTACCTCATCGCCAAATGTTATGTCCATAACTGAGTTAAAGCAAGCACACGGTTGCTGCAGTTTTACAGAGCTTTATTACACTCAGAGTTGAGTATACATACAGGCTTACGGCACACACCCTGCTGACTCTTTAGCCCATATGGAGCCACAGTCTGAACCATTGCAGGCACCTAGAGGTGCAGGACATTCCAGTTTGATGAGGCACCTCAGCTGGAACGGTCCAAAAATGCCCCCCTATGAAGAAGGTGAGGACAATGAACATTATTTAATCACCTTTGAAAGAATTGCTTATGCATGTCAGTGGCCTAAGGAAGAGTGGGCCCTTCATTTAGCTCCACTTCTTACCGGTAAAGCTTGTTCTGCATATGTTGCAATGGATTTTGATGATACTGTGGACTATGTAAAAGTTAAATGTGCTGTCTTGCAAAAGTTTGAAATCTGTGCTGAAACATATCATGTAAGATTTTGTTCCAGTGTGCTAGGAGAAGAGGAAACACCTAAAGAACTACAGGTTTGTCTTAAAGACTTGTATGGCAAGTGGATGGTTCCAGAATTGAAAACAAAGGATCAAATTGGAGATGCCATCATTATAAGATAAGATAAGATAAGCCTTTATTAGTCCCACAATGGGGAAATTCCAGGATTGCAACAGCACAGAAATAGCAACACTCAGAGCAATAATTAAGAAGATAATAAAAATAAAAATAAAAATGATAATAAGAGCAGTGAATATACATACGTACACATAAATATATAAATATATATACACAGTGCAGAGCATTGTAGCTAGATGGAATAAACAGCATAACCATCTACTTAGTTATCCTACATAGTATGAGTATGTACCCATACATATTGTCACCCTCCGTAGCGACTGATAATATCCTAGTTGTATACTGGAGGGGACCATTGTGTAAGTCTGTTGCGTCTTTTGCCATCCATCCATCCATCCATCTTCTACCGCTTTTCCGGAGGTCCGGGTCGCGGAGGCAGCAGTTCAAGCAGAGAAGCCCAGACTTCCCTCTCCCCAGCCACCTGCTCCAGCTCTTCAGAGGGGATACCAAGGCGTTCCCAGACTAGCTGGGAGACATAGTCTCTCCACCGAGTCCTGGGTCTGCCCCGGGGTCTCCTCCCAGTGGGACGTGCCTGAAACACCTCAAGTGGGAGGCGTCCAGGAGGCATCCTAATCAGATGCCCATACCACCTCAACTGACTCCTTTCAATGTGGAGGAGCAGCGGTTCTACTCTGAGCCTCTCCCGGATGACTGAGCTCCTCACCCTATCTCTGAGGGTGAGTCCAGCAATCCTACGGAGAAAGCTCATTTCAGCCGCTTGTATCCGCGATCTCGTTCTTTCGGTCATTACCCAAAGCTCGTGACCATAGGTGAGAGTAGGAACGTAGATTGACTGGTAAATCGACAGCTTTGCCTTAGAACTAAGCTCCCTCTTCACCACAACAGACCGGTACAACGTCCGCATCACTGCAGATGCTGCTCCAATCCGTCTGTCGATCTCTCGCTCCATTTTCCCCTCACTCGTGAACAAGACCCCAAGATACTTAAACTCCTCCACTTGGGGCAGGAGCCTGTCCCCAACCCGGAGAGGACAATCCACCTTTTTCCGGCTGAGGACCATGGACTCGGACTTGGAGGTGCTGATTCTCATCCCAGCCGCTTCACACTCAGCGGCAAACCGTCCCAGCAAGAGCTGTAGGTCATTGCTGGATGAAGCCAACAGGACAACATCATCTGCAAACAACAGAGATGAGATCCTGTGGTCACCAAGCATGACACCCTCCATTCCCTGGCTGCGCCTAGAAATCCTGTCCATAAAAATTATGAACAGGACCGGTGACAAAGGGCAGCCCTGGCGGAGTCCAACTCTCACTGGGAATGACTCCGACCGAGTGTTGGCAATGCGAACTAAACTCTCACAACGGTCGTACAGAGACCAAATAGCTCGTAACAACAAGCCCGATACCCCATACTCCCGAAGCACCCCCCACAAAAATCCACGAGGGACGCGGTCAAATGCCTTCTCCAAGTCCACAAAACACATGTAAACTGGTTGGGCAAACTCCCACGAACCCTCAAGAATTCTCGAGAGGGTAAAGAGCTGATCCGATGTGCCACGGCCAGGACGAAAACCACATTGCTCCTCCTGAATCCGAGGTTCGACCAACGGCCGGACTCTCCTCTCCAGTACCTTGGCATAGACCTTCCCAGGGAGGCTGAGGAGTGTGATCCCTCTAAAGTTGGAGCACACCCTCCGGTCCCCTTTTTTGAAGAGAGGAACCACCACCCCGGTTTGCCATGCCAAAGGCACTGCCCCCGACCTCCACGCAATGTTGCAGAGGCGTGTCAACCATGACAACCCAACAACATCCAGGGCCTTGAGGTACTCGGGGCGAATCTCGTCCACCCCCGGGGCCCGGCCACCAAGGAGATTTTTAACCACCTTGGCGACCTCAGCCCCTGTGATAGGCGAGTCATCCCCCTCGTCCCCAAACCCTGCTTCCTCTGTGGAAGGCGTATCAGTGGGATTGAGGAGATCCTCGAAGTATTCCTTCCACCGCCCGACGATATCCCCAGTTGAAGTCAACAGTGTCCCATCCGCACCATACACAGTGTGGACGGGGAGCTGCTTTCCCCTCCTGAGCCGCCGAACAGTTTGCCAGAATCTCTTTGAAGCCGACCGAAAGTCTTGTTCCATGGCCTCACCGAACTCCTCCCATACCCGGGTTTTTGCTTCAGCAACCACCCGAGCTGCACTCCGCTTGGCCTGCCGGTACACCTCAGCTGCTTCGGGAGTCCCACAAGCCAACCAAGCTTGATAGGACTCCTTCTTCAGCTTAATGGCCCCCCTCACCACTGGTGTCCACCACTTGGTTCGGGGGTTGCCACCACGAGATGCACCGACCACCTTGCGGCCGCAGCTCTGGGCTGCCGCTTCAACAACAGAGGTGGAGAACATGGCCCATTCAGACTCCATGTCTCCAGACTCCCTCGGAATGTGGTTGAAGTTCTTCCGGAGGTGGGAGTTGAAGACCTCCCGGACAGGGGCCTCAGCCAGACGCTCCCAGCACACCCTCACTATACGTTTGGGTCTACCAGGTCTGAATGGCTTCCTCCCCTGCCATCGGATCCAACTCACCACCAGGTGGTGATCAGTTGACAGCTCTGCACCTCTCTTTACTCGGGTGTCCAAGACATACGGTCGCAGGTCTGATGATACGATAACAAAATCGATCATCGACCTGCGGCCTAGGGTGTCCTGGTGCCAGGTGCACATATGGACACCCTTATGCTTGAACATGGTGTTCGTTATAGACAGACTGTGGTTAGCACAGAAGTCCAATAACTGAACACCACTCGGGTTCAGATCGGGCAGGCCGTTCCTCCCAATCACCCCCCTCCAGGTTTCACTGTCGTTGCCCACGTGCGCATTGAAGTCCCCCAGTAGGACAATGGAGTCTCCAGGAGGAGCACCCTCCAGCACCCCAGTCACAGACTCCAAAAAGGGTGGGTACTCTGAAACATCATTTGGTGCATAGGCACAAATGATGGTCAGGACCCGTTTCCCAACCCGAAGGCGCAGGGAAGCAACCCTTTCGTCCACCGGGGAAAACTCCAATATAGAGGCAGCAAGGTGGGGCGATACAAGAATACCTACCCCTGCTCGTCGCCTCTCGCCCGGGGCAACTCCAGAAAAGGCCAAGCTCCAGCCCCTCTCCAGGAGACTGGTTCCGGAACCGGAGCTGTGTGTTGAGGTGAGGCCGACTATATCTAGCCGGTATCGCTCAATCTCGTACACCAGCTCAGGCTCCTTCCCCACCAGAGAGGTGACATTCCACGTACCAAAAGCCAGTTTAGAAAGCTTGGGATCAGTCCGCCAAGGTCTCCGCCTTTGACTGCCACCTAATCCACATAGCACCGGACTTCCATGATCCCTCCTGCAGGTGGTGAACCTACTGGAGGGCGGACCCATGTAACTCCTTCGGGCTGAGCCCGGCCGGGTCCCATGGGTGGAAACCCGGCCACCAGACGCTAGCCTTCGAGCCCCTCCCCCAGGCCTGGCTCCAGGGTGGGGCCCCGGTAACCCCATACCGGGCGGGGTACACTGAATCCTTGATATACAATTTATCATGAGAGTCTGTTGGATCGTTCTTCGTCTGGCCCTTCACCCAGGACCAGTTTGTCTTGGGAGACCCTATCAGAGGCAAATTGCCCCGGACAACATAGCTCCTGGGATCACTGGGGCACGCAAACCCCCCCACCACGATAAGGTGACGATCCATGAGGGGGGCGTCTTTTGCATTCAATACTATTAGGTCGTCACGTTTTTTTGCTATCTCTGCGAGCAACCCTGCTTAGGTTATACAATCTGACAGCCGTAGGTAGGAAGGACCTGCGAAACCTCTCGGTTGTGCACCTAGGATGATGTAGTCTGCTGCTAAATGAGCTCCTCAGTGCGTTCAGTATGTCCTGCATAGGGTGGGACTCAGACTCCGGCAGAGATGACAGTTTAGCCACCATCCTTCTCTCTTCTATCTCCTCTACTGGGTCAAGGCGCTGCCCCAGGACAGAGCTAGCTTTCTTGATCAGTTTGTTCAGTCTTTTCCTATCGGCTGCTGTAATGCCACTGCCCCAGCAGACCACTCCAAAAGTGATGGCTGATGCCACCACTGTGTCGTAGAATGTCTTCAGCAGCGCCCCTTGTACACCAAAATACCTGAGCCTCCTCAGTAGGAACAGCTTGCGCTGTCCCTTCTTGTAGAGTGCATCGGTATTGTGTGACCAGTCTAGTTCATTGTTCAGATGAACACCCAGGTACTTATAGGATGTCACCATCTCAATGTCTGTTCCCTGTATGTTTACTGGTGCTGTGAGGGGTTGTCCTTGCCTGCGGCAGTCCACCACCAGCTCCTTAGTTTTCTTCACGTTGATCTGGAGGCAGTTCCCATGGCACCAGTCCACGAAGTCCTGGATAAGTCCTCTGTACTAAGCTTCATCTCCGTTGGAGATGAGGCCGCCGATCGCAGAGTCATCAGAGAACTTCTGTAGATGGCAGTATGTTGTGTTGTGTGAGAAGTCCGCAGTATAAAGGGTGAACAGGAAGGGAGCCAAGACCGTTCCCTGGGGGGCCCCCGTGCTACCGATGATCGTGTCAGACACACAATCTCAGTTTCTCACAAACTGTGGCCGGTTAGTGAGGTAGTCCAGGATCCATGATGACAGGTGCTGGTCCACCCCTGCGCGCAGCAGCTTGTCCTTCAGGATCATCGGTTGGATGGTGTTGAAAGCACTGGAGAAGTCAAAGAACATGATCCTCACCACATTCCCAGGCTTCTCCAGGTGGGACAGAGAACGGTGAAGGAGGAAGATCACTGCATCCTCCACCCCAATGCCATGCTGGTAGGCGAACTGGAGTGGATCCATCACTGGTCCCACCAGGGGGCGGATGTGAGCCCCCTGGTGGAGCAGTTTCTCTACAAAGAAACTGTTCAACTACAAAGAAAACACCATTAGAGCTGTTGTTGAAGAAACAGGTTCATACAAGGTGATCTTTGTTAAAACCAGATGTAAAAATCCTTCTCACCAGCGAGCTTTCAAAGCCATTGGGGAAAGGTAAGAAGGCTCAGGGCTTTCTCTGTAGGTCAGCAAGTGCTGGTAAGGAATTACAGGGGAGGAGAGAAGTGGTTAGATGGTCTTATAACTGAAATTTTGGGACCTGTGACTTACATGGTAAATGTAAAGGGAACATGTGTAAAAAGGCATGTAAAGCAGATGTTGGATGCTAACAGAACACTGACCACACAGAGTAAGAAGAAACTGTACCTAACATTGAAATGGACTGGGATTATCTTGATGATTCTGGAAATGATGTCACTGTGATGGACACTGCTGGTTCTGAGCAGGTGTCAGAAAGCTCTCAGAGCTCATCTGTTGCTGACAGAGCTCGGAACAACAATCCAAGTTTAGGAGTCAGGGAACATCCAAAGAGAAATGTGCATCCTCCTCAGCGTTTGGACTTGTAACTGAATGTATGGACACAAGATGAAAATTACACTGTATTTGGTATGCATGCAGGTATGTTCAGTTTTTGTCTGTTGTTGTGTAATGCATTAAAAAAAATGGTGAAAAAGTTAAAAGCTACAGGGGAGGAGCTGTGGTGTCCAAGAAAAATAAATGGGTCAAATATGTCATCAGTTGTTATAAAGGAAAATGTAGTAATGAGTAACTACCTCTAGGTGGCAGCCAAGCCTGTAACTACAGATAGAAGGCTGTGGCGCTTTAAACCTATGAGCGTGTATGTTGCCAAACTGTGACATACCCCCTAGTGGTCAAGAGTGGTAAATATGTTTTGGCAATAAAATAGTTCAGATTTCCAAGGCTATAACTTGAAAGTGGTAAGAGATAATGGCTTACTGTCAATTAGAAAGATGTAAAATATGATCTTGTGGAGGATACGAATAAGGGTCACCAGTGTGGAGGCAAGGATCAAATAAGTGCAGGTGGACACGGCAAACTGAAGGTTAAAAGGGTGCTTTATTCATCCTCCATCACGAGGCTCACTCAGCGCTGTGGCAGCGCGCTGGAGTGAGCCCTGCGTCTCTAAGTCAGCAACAAGCACAAGCGTCATCAAAGAGAGAGAGCTCCAGTGAGGCATATACAGTCAGCTTATATACTCAGCCACAGACAATGCATGCATGGCATATTAGCATCACAGTACAGCAGGAATGCATGGGACATTTACATGAGAGTCACACATATCAATAGCAGGATTACTGGCGCTGGAATTCCTCTCTGCTCTGGAGCTGTAGGACAAAAGAGGCTGCAAGGCACATCTACATATTGATATCAGTCCATACATCTCACTGTTCTGTTAATTGCTCAAGCTGAGTGCTCTGCCTGTCCCATAGGTTGTGGTGGGTCACCACAATCTGAAGTTTCAGATAGGAATAAATTTACACATCTAATTTGCATAATGTCATGGCACCTCTTTAAATTCCATAACTCAGTCAAAACTGGACTTTGGATGTATTTACACAAAAAAATGGTTCAGTCTTTTGACACCGTTTTTTGTATAGAAATACCTCATCATCTTATCTTCAAAGTATATGAACAAGAAATCAGTACCTTTAAAAAAAAAACTGAAATCTCTCACTTACTTTTGTCAAAGTCAGAGTGAGAAGGCAGGAACAGTGCCGCGCTCTGCCACTAGGGGCATGCAAATTCTCACACTCAAAGGGTTGAGTTAGACAAAGAGATGATGGCGGACTGATGAAGCCAGAGCATGTATCTTTTTTTTTCCCCCTTGCCAGCGTTCACAAATAAAAGCCATAAAGGTCAGTTTTGCTTCCTCATTTTTTACCTGAAGAATGCCCAATAATTTTGCTGTGAGACACAACACCTCGCTTTAGGTTAATTTTTTGATTTTTGTGTTTAAGTTCTTGGTGTTTATTATTATACCGGAGTGGTGGCCTAGTTTGTAGAGCATCTGCCCCACAACCCGGAGGTTGTGGGTTCAAGCCCCGGCTGGGTCATGCCAAAGACCATATAAAAATGGTACTTCCCACCTTCTAGCTTGGTGCTCAGCATAATAGAATGGGGGAAGGAAAAGGGGTTTGTGGTGGTGCCTTGCATGGCAGCAGTCCCTCTGATTCTAGATGTAATTAACATTGTAGATAGGAGAAATGTAATTTTGTTCTGCTGTACATGATTGGCTGTATGGATTGAATGACAATAAAGTTGGCTGCTTCTTATCTTGCTCCTGTTCTTTGTGTATGGTTTTCTGTCTTAATTCTTGGGTTATCAGCTTTGTTACTAGGGCTCTATTCATGTTATGTAGGTTTTGACCCTGCCCGGACCTCAATTGATTATTATCTTTATTATTGTTGTCATGGTTTTGTCTCCCCTTGTCCTTTGTTCATGTTTCATGTGCATCCCCTGTCTGACTGTCTGTATAGCCCCGTCTGTCCTGTTCTCCGCACCTGCAGCCACTTCCCTGCTGTCTCGTTTGTCATTGTCTCCTATCTGTCCTGTGTTCCATCATTACCCATTGTCTATATATGTCTGTCAGTCTGTGTCCTGCACGGGTTCCTTGTATGTCATTTGGCGTGAACATGCTTCATGATCTGCCTGTCCTGCCTAGCTTTGCCACGCCCTGTCCTGTCCTAGTTTGTTTTTGCCTTAGCTTTTTGTTCCAGCTTCCGAGTTGTGTTTATTTTTGTTTTAAGCCCTCGAGCTGCATCTGGCTGACCAGCTCTCAATAAAAACTGTTAAACTCTCATCCAGCATTTGGGTCCAGTCTCTACCACATCGTGACACAAACATATGAGAAAATAAAAAACTAACAAGTTTATGAGAAAAAGTTGACAAATTTACAAAAAAGTGGCAAATTTATGAGGAAAAAAAATAGGGGGAAAAGCAGCAAATTTATAATAAAAAGTGATAGAAATATTGGGAAATTCATGGGGAAAATTTTTAAAAAGCAAATTTATGAGCTAAAAAGACATGGGGAAAGTGTGAAATGACAGAAAATTGACAAATTTATGAGAAAAATTAGGGAAACAGCAAATTCATGAGAAACTCAAATTTAAAAAAGAAATATTAGCAAATTCATGGGAAAAAAATAAAAAACAAAGGGTAGCTGGTCTGGATACAAGGCTGGTATACGCAGCCTCCTGCTGATCGGTGGCTAAACTAGGTAATTTCTAAAAAGACAAACTACTTAGGCTTTAATCCCTAGATCTAACAGAGGCAAACTCTACAGAAAAACGTGAACTACAAAACAGTAACTAGAAAACGCAGGCAATTGCCTGAGCATAAAAACTTAAGAGAGATGCAAAAGAAGAGAGGAGACGTAGACCCATGGAGAGCCGGAAACAGAACAGAGAGCTCTTCCTTGTGTTCTGAGCTTAAACTTCCCTCCTCACATACTGGAAGGTAGGGGCTTAGGATCTCTCAATGAATCAGTGAGTGACTGCACGGATGCCGGCTTTGTTACTATGATTACGTAACACTGAAAGAGAGAAGGGGGGAAGGTGTAATTCACTGAGCTGAAAGAGAACAAAAGACAGTGAGCACATATTAATATTATAATTAGTCCTAAGGCACCTTTGTCTACAACTAAGCGATTCTATTTGGTTAATTATCTAGCTTCACTAAAATAACGATCATAAAACATGCAGATATTTACAAAAAGGCAGACATGTGTAAGGTATATTAGAAGTCCAGATGCATGAAGATTAGAATTCTGACAGTTAATTGCCCAGTTTGTGTGACTTTGAGTTCTTATTTCCAGTTGTCCTATGGCAGTGTGTGGATGTTAAGAGAAGAGAAAAATAATGAGCCTTTGTTCCTCATTGTTTAAAGGGCTGTGAAGAATGAGTTGGGGGTTGGTGAGTAGATTACCCCAGTCCTGGAATTTCCTCATTATGGGACTAATAAAGGCTTATCTTAAATACATGAGAAAAAAAATGGCAAGCTGAAGAGAGAAAAATTGACAAATTTATGAGAAAAAATCACCAAATTTATTGTGACAGTGTAGTCACCATTAAGGTTTCTGTTTTGTTACAAATTTCCAGGGCTGTAGTGGAGTTGTGTATTTTCTGAGCTGACTTCTGAAGGAAACCGGTGGTGAAGGGAAGAGTTTTGTCTTCTGAGTTAGCACGGAAGAAGGAAAAAAGCTCACGAACAGAGGCAGGTGAACGGGGAGCAGAGACACTGGAGGCTGCTGACAGTCAGCTCTGTGGTTTATCATTTGTTTAGTCCAGGGATGGGCAACTGGCGGTCCACAGGCCACATGTGGCCCCCGACGTCATCCACCGTGGCCCGCCAGTCCATTTCCAAAAATCAATTATTTATTTATATCCCATTTGAACATATTTGGAACTGCACTCGTAAATGCAGTTATAGAGTGCGCCAGCAGAGGGACCTCTAGTCGAAACCTTGGTGTGAGTGGTTGAATGAGAGTGAGGGAGCCACAGACAGAGGAGTGCCGCGGAATACATCTTTTAAGGTATGTACAGTGGTGTGAAAAAGTGTTTGCCCCCTTCCTGATTTCTCATTTTTTGTATGTTTGTCACACTTAATTGTTTCAGATCATCAAACAAATTTAAATATTAGACAAAGATAACACAAGTAAACACAAAATGCAGTTTTTATTTTTTCCTCCTTGTCCCGTCAGGCATCTAGGTGAGCAGAACAGAGATCTGTTACCCTTATTGTGCCAAAACAGATTTACTTTGCCAAAAGGAGCTTTATACACAATACACAATGGTCTTTACTTACACAATGGTCCTCTCCGGCATACAACTAGGAACATACCGGTCGCTATGGAGGGTGAGAATATGTATGGGCACATAATCATACCATGTAGGATGACTAAATAGACGGTTATGCTGTTTCATCCCACCTAGCAACAATGCTCTGCACTGTGTGTGTTTATATATTTACATATTTATTCCATCTAGCTACAATGCTCAGCACTGGGTGTGTTTATATTTATATATCTATATATTTATTCCATCTAGCTACAATGCTCCGCACTGTGTTTTTATATATCTACATATTATTCCATCTAGCTACATTGCTCCGCACTGTGTGTGTTTATATACTTGCATATTTATTCCACCTAGCTGCAATGCTCCGTACTGTGGGTGTTTATATATTTACATATTTATTCCATCTAGCTACATTGCTCCGCACTGTGTGTGTTTATATACTTGCATATTTATTCCACCTAGCTGCAATGCTCCGTACTGTGGGTGTTTATATATTTACATATTTATTCCATCTAGCTACATTGCTCCGCACTGTGTGTGTTTATATACTTGCATATTTATTCCACCTAGCTGCAATGCTCCGTACTGTGGGTGTTTATATATTTACATATTTATTCCATCTAGCTACATTGCTCCGCACTGTGTGTGTTTATATACTTGCATATTTATTCCATCTAGCTACAATGCTCTGCACTGTGTGTTCATATATTCATATATTTATTCCATCCAGCTACAATGCTCTGCACTGTGTGTCTGTGTGTGTGTGTGTGTATATATATATATTTTATAGTAATATGTACATATGTATATTAGCTGCTCTTGCTTGCTTGTTTTTTTTTTTGTTTTTTTTTCTTGCCTTCTGATTGTTGCTCTGAGTGTTGCTATCCCTGTGCTGTTGCAATCCTGGAATTTCCCCTTTGTGGGACTAATAAAGGCTGATCTTATCTTATCTTATCTTATCTTATACAGTGCCTATCTATGTACTGTATATTGTTGTAAACTCCTCCTGTAATAACTTTTAATACTTTATTTAAATTATTTTCCCATGAACGACCCGACAGGATGGGGAATGGGGAAAGGAAGTGTGCAGAAGGGGAAAGAAAAGAGAGAGGAACAGACAAAAAAAGACAAACCAAAAACTAAAACAAAGAGAAGACAACTGCTTTTTCCACCAAAGAGGTCTCAACACGAGTCTGGTATCCACACCTGTTAAAGGGAGACATTTGTGCGCGTCCGTCCGTGTGCATGTATATGAGAGTGCGTGCAAAATAAGTCTGTGCATGTGAGTGGTTTGTCAGGGAAACATAAGAAGAGGAGGGCTGTTTGCAGCGATTCCCTGTCCCCCGGAAACCCCATCCAGGCAAGGCAATGCCACCAACCTCCACAGTGCACAAATGCCCGGGGCTGACAAGCCCCAGGAACGCCAGGCATCCACCCCCGGTGGGACGGCCGAGGGAGGCAAGGCCGCCAGGTGGCCAGCGCAGTGGGCCCACAGCCCCGGGCCTGCCAACCCCCCACCCCCCCCAGCCGGGACAATGCCAGCCCCTGGGCCCCAAGCGCCAGAACGCCAGTGCCCCCACCCCCCAGGCCGGAGACTGGCCCGCGCCTCCTGCGCAAGCTGCCCCAGGCACCTCCCAGCCCCCCCCCCCCCCCAGTGCCACCGCCACACACCCCGGGGACCCCCACACCCAAAGAAGTCCCCCACCCTCGTCCAAGGGAGCCCATGTAGCCAAGAGGCATTACCCCCCTCAATCCAGCACCTCTCAACTAACAGACACACTCAATCCCACACCACACTCTTTAAAATCACAGATTTATGAGAAAAAATTTGCAATTTTACAGGACAAAAACGTAAAATTTATGAGACTTTCCTACATTTCCACTTAGAATTGGAGGTTGGAAGTCATGTTATTAAATTGTGTATCATGACATAGAAAAGTTCACCATGATATCAGGGGGACAATTCTCTCTTTTTTCCAGGTTGGGGGTAAATGTCCCCCCTTTATTTCCACCAGGGAAGGGTGATGGGGGGCAGGTTAACACTGGGTGTGATTTTGGATCATTTACCTACCATGTGGGATACCTCCCCCCTCCCCACACACACACCCATAATAAAAGAGCATGTCATCAGCGTACAGTGGTGTGAAAAAGTGTTTGCCCCCTTCCTGATTTCTCTTTTTTTTGTATGTTTGTCACACTTAAATGTTTCAGATCATCAAACAAATTTCAATATTAGACAAAGATAACACAAGTAAACACAAAATGCAGTTTTTAAATGAAGGCATTTATTATTAAGGGAAAAATCCAAACCTACATGGCCCTGTGTGAAAAAGTGATTGCCCCCTAAACCTAATAACTGGTTGGGCCACCCTTAGCAGCAACAACTGCAATCAAACATTTGTGATAACTGGCAATGAGTCTTTTACAGCGCTGTGGAGGAATTTTGGCCCACTCATCTTTGCAGAATTGTTGCAACTCAGCCACATTGGAGGGTTTTCCAGCATGAACCACCTTTTTAAGGTCATGCCACAGTATTTCAGTCAGATTCAGGTCAGGACTTTGACTAGGCCACTCCAAAGTCTTCATTTTGTTTTTCTTAAGCCATTCAGAGGTGGACTTGCTGGTGTGTTTTGGATCATTGTTCTGCTGCAGAACTCAAGTGCGCTTCAGCTTGAGGTCATGAACAGATGGCCGGGCATTCTCCTTCAGGATTTTTTGGTAGACAGCAGAATTCATGGTTCCATTTACCACAGCAAGTCTTCCAGGTCCTGAAGCAGCAAAACAGCCCCAGACCATCACACTACCACCACCATATTTTACTGTTGGTATGATGTTCCTTTTCTCAAATACTGTGTTACTTTTACGCCAGATGTAATGGGACACACACCTTCCAAAAAGTTCAACTTTTGTCTCATCAGTCCAAAGTATTTTCCCAAAAGTCTTGGGGATCATCAAGATGTTTTCTGGCAGAGCTGAGACGAGCCTTTATGTTCTTTTTGCTCTGCAGTGGTTTTTGTCCTGGAACTCTGCCATGCAGGCAATTTTTGACCAGTCTCTTTCTTATGGTGGAGTCATGAACACTGACCTTAACTGAGGCAAGTGAGGCCTGCAGTTCTTTGGGTGTTGTTGTGGCGTCTTTTGTGACGTCTTGGATGAGTTGTTGCTGCGCTCTTGGGGTAATTTTGGTCAGCTGGCCACTCCTGGGAAGGTTCACCACTGTTCCATGTTTTCGCCATTTGTGGATAATGTCTCTCACTGTAGTTTGCTGGAGTCCCAAAGCTTTAGAAATGGCTTTATAACCTTTTCCAGACTGATAGATCTGTTACTTTGTTTCTCATTTGTTCCTGAATTTCTTTGCATTGCAGCATGATGTCTAGCTTTTGAGGATCTTTTGGTCTACTTCACTTTGTCAGGCAGGTCCTATTTAAGTGATTTCTTGATTGAGAACAGGTGTGGCAGTAATCAGGCCTGGATGTGGCTAGAGAAACTAAACTCATCTTTCCAGATGTGATAAACCACAGTTAATTTATGTTTTTTTTTTCCACAATATCTTTATTGAACCTTTTTTTTTTTTAAACAAACATGATACAAACAATCAAACACTAACACTAAAGTACTACAAAAAAAAAAATGCACTAAAAAACACCAACAACCACCAACAAAATCAAATCTTCAACAATGCTCCTCTGTTTAGTCTAGACAATCCAATACATAAGTATACATATTATGTTCACCAGTTTGGAATTTACAAGGTCCACACATATCATTCACCTTCTTCTTCAAGAGTTATGTTTAAATTTTTTACATAATCAATAAAAGGTCTCCATATATTCTCAAACACAATTTCCTTTGATTTCAGTATATATGTTATTCTTTCTAATGGAAGGTTTGTTAACATCTGTCTTAACCACTGAGTCACATCTGGTCTATGAGTCTTTTTCCATAATAGTGCAATACATTTTTTGGCATTAAGCAAACTGAGGTCTATGAATGTTCTTTCACTTTTATTAAAATTATGCTTTTCTGGGTACAGACCCAACAAAACCAGTTTAGGATTCAATATGATTTGTTTTGAGATTATTTTTTCAATTGTTACCCTCACCTCTTCCCAAAACATTCTTATTAATCTACATTCCCATAAACAATGAAATAGGGTTCCTTTACTTTCCATGCATTTTGTGCATGTATCTGGTATATTTTTGTTATATCTATTTAACTCCTCCGGTGTAACATACATCCGCATTAACCATTTGAAATGTATCAATTTAAGGCGTGCATTTATTGATTTGGTTTGAGCTTCTGTACAAGCCAATTCCCATTGTTCCTCTGAAATTTCAATTTGCAGATCTTCTTTCCAGTAGTTTAATCTTTTCAGTGAATTTTCACTTGAAGATAGTGTCAATGAGTTATAAAACTCTGAAATAATACCCTTTCTTTTACTATCTTTCATCATCATTTTTTCCAAGGATGAATAAATAGGTCGAGTGAGAGCTTTATTTTGATTTGATCGAATAAAGTTTCTAAGTTGAAGATATTTAAAAAAATGTGTTCTATTGAGATTAAATTTGATCCTCAACTCTTCAAAAGACATTATGTTTTCTGCACATGGCAAATATAAATCCTGAATCTTTTGTATCCCTTTTAAATTCCATACTTTAAATACAGCGTCCGCTCTCCCTGGTTTAAAATATTGATTACCCCATATTGGACTAAATTGTGACAATAACTGTGGTTCTTTTAAATAGTTTTTAGCTTCACACCATATTTTGATCATATGCTTTACAAATGGATTTTTAACTTGTTTTTGTAATTTTTTTGCCGAATCTGAGTATATGAATATGGGAAGAGGTAAAGGTAAATTGTATGATTCCATTTCAGTCCAGTGAGGGAGATCATTTGATGAAAAATAATATGTCATAGACCTCAGTTGTGCCGACCAATAATACAACATAAAATTTGGACATTTCAGACCTCCACGATCAAATGGTAAATATAATAAAGACAGACGTAATCTAGCCCTCCTGTTGTTCCATATAAATTCCACTAACTTTTTTTTAATTCTTGAGAATAAATCTAAAGGTGGTGGTAAGGGAATGTATTGAAATAAATAAAGTATTTTAGGTAAGATATTACTTTTAAGTATATTGATTCTCCCGATCATCGACATTGGTAGTGGCATCCATCTCTGAAGTAACTCATCAATATCTGACATTAAGGCTTCATAGTTGACACTGGCGACTGATTCTAGCTTAGGCACAATTTGGATTCCTAAATATTTGAACTGATTTACAACATTGAATTGATTTACCTCAGGGGCTGGGTAATTTCTCTGGGTCTCATTTAGCATTAATATTGAAGATTTAGTTTTATTTATTTTATATCCTGATATTTCCCCGAAATTCTTTATTAAATTCAACAAGGTTGGAATTGATTTTTTAAGATTCGACATAAACAAAATTATGTCATCGGCATACAGGGAGATTTTATGTTCTGTTGGTCCAACTTTAATTCCATATATTTGTGAATGTAAACGTATCGCCATCGCTAAAGGTTCAATTGCCATAGTGAACAGTAAAGGTGAAAGTGGACAGCCTTGTCGACATCCTCTATTGATTTTTATTGGTTTTGAAATATTGTTATTTGTTAGAATTTCTGCAGTAGCATTATTATATATTATCTGAACCCATTTTATGAAATTATTTCCAAGTCCAAACCTTTGTAAGACTTCAAAAAGAAAGGGCCATTCAACTCTATCAAAGGCTTTTTCAGCATCCAGTGATAGGAGAGCTGTATCCGGTGCTTCTTTATTAGAATAAATAATATTAAATAGTCTTCTTACATTATGGAAGCCTTGTCTTCCCTTTATAAAGCCATTCTGATCTCGATTAATAATATTTGGTAAAATTTCTTGTATTCGTCTTGCTAAAATTTTACAAATTATCTTAAGGTCGGCATTTAATAGGCTTATTGGTCTCATATTTTCACATTTATTAGAGGGTTTACCTGGTTTTGGCAACAGTATAATTAAGGCATTATTCATATATGATGGTAAATTACTATCTTGAAATGCTTCTAAAACCATTTCCAAAAAAGGTTTTGTTAATTTATTCTTAAATTTTTTATAGAGGTCAACTGGAAGACCATCTGGTCCTGCACTTTTTCCTGATTTCATATTATCAATGGCTAGCCCAACTTCTTCTTGACTAATTTTAGACTCCAGTATCTCCCTATTTTCATTTGGAATACACGGTATAAATAGTTCATTCAAAAACCCATGTAGTTTTGTTAAGTCAGATTCATTTTTGGTATCATATAATTTTTCATAGTAATCTCTAAAGGCTCTATTAATTTCTGAAGGATCTATAACTACCTGTCCATTACTTATAATACTGGTAATTGGTGTTTTAGATTCTAATTGTTTAATCTGCCATGCCAATAACTTTCCTGATTTTTCACCTTGTTCATAAAAAGATTGTTTCAATCTTAGAAGACTCGAGGCAGCTCTATTCGCTGATTTTTTGTCATATTCAGCTCTCAAAATCAGTAATTCGTTCTCCAACCTTGGATCTCTTCCTGCATATACTCTTTCTTGAAGAATTTTTATTTTATGTTCCAATTGGACTCTCTCCTCTCGAGTCTTCTTAGATTTTGAACCTGTATAACTAATAATATGTCCCCTAATAAAAGCTTTGAAAGCCTCCCACTTTACACATGCTGATGTTTGTGTAGTATTGATGTCAAAGAACTCGTCTATCTGTTTTTCTATATACTTAACAAATTCCTCATCCTGAAGCCATTTATGCTGAAATTGCCATCTACCTGATTCCTTTGCCAATTTTTTATCTACATATATTAGACAACAGGGTGCATGATCAGAGATCACGATGTTATCATAAAAGCAGTTTTGAATCTTGGACCTTAATTCTGTGGAGATCAAAAAATAATCAATACGTGAGAATGTCTTGTAGGTATTGGAATAACAAGAATAGGCTTTAACTTGTGGTTTCATTTCTCTCCATATATCTAACAATCTCAATTCTTTCATAAAATGATTAATAGTCATCCTACATCCATTGTGCGTACAATCCAGTCCTGTTGATCTATCTATACTGGGATTCAATGTACAATTAAAATCCCCTGCTATTATATGTTGCCCTGTAAGTGATGATAAGATAAGAAATAAATTGGCAAAGAACTTTTGATCATCTATATTGGGACCATATAAGTTCACCAAATTTATGTTTTCTAATAGCAAAGATCCTTGAATGATTACATATCTTCCAAATTTGTCTCCAATTACATTTTTCACTTGAAAAGGAACTGATTTATGTATGAGAGTCATAACTCCCCTGGCTCGGGATGAAAATGATGAGGTGAACACACTTCCTTGCCATCTACTCCTAATTCTTTTTACATCCTCCTCTATTAGATGAGTTTCTTGTAAAAACACAATTTTTGAACCCATGTCTTTTATTTTATTCATAACTTGTTTAAGTTTTTTTAAATTTTGTAGACCTCTGCAATTCCATGAAGTTAAATTAAGATTAACGCTTTGATTTATAATCAATAGGGAGTTTGGGATTACCTTGCAGTGTAAACATGCTCAAACAGAAAAGCAAAAAAATGAGTGGTTGAACATTCACCCTACAAACTACACACAAACAAATTCCCCCTTCCCACATTTGTGGCAATCCCCCCAAAAACAAAAGAAAAATTCCGTCTCCCGATATAGCCATCGACCATTCCACACCCACGAGGATCAGCCAAAGCCACTCCTTCTTCATCCTCCCAATCACCCTAACTCTACTGCTTTTAATGATGTAACATTAACTCTCCTCTGTAGTTTTCCAATTTAACTCCAAAATTTTTTAGCAATTTTGTACTTTTTTTTTTTTTAATATGTAATACATTCTATATTTTGTAATCTTGTTATATGCTTCTAATCAGTTAAATGCTCAAATATTCTACCCTATATTCTGTTCATGCTTAGCTCCCACCAGTCTCTTCCTGGATCTTCTTGATGAGCTCCTGCGCCTCCTCGGGGGTCTTGAAGATGCGTGTTCTGCCCTCATATGTGACCAGAAGTCTTGCAGGGTGAATCACTCCATGACAAATCTCAAGGTTGCGCAGTTCTTTGCGGATGGGGTCAAACTGCTTCCTTAATTGTTGGATTCCTGAGGCCAGATCTGGATAGAACCGCACCTGCTGATCTTGGTATTTAATTTCTCCTTTGGCCCGCACCGCGTTGGAGATCGTCATCCTGTCTCTGTAGCTGAGAAACTTCATAATTAGCGTCCTCGGTGCTGCCTTGTTACCTCTCGGTGGGCCAATTCGGTGGGAGCTTTCCAAGACGACTGATGATTTTAGCTCCGCGTTGTTCAGCGCCTCCGGGATCCACCCCTCCAAAAAGGAGCATGAATCACGACCTTCGGCTCCCTCCGGTAAACCCACCAGCCTCAGGTTGTTCCTTCTGGACCGAGATTCCAAGTCCAGAACGCTATTTTCCAGATCTTTATTTTTTTTTTCCAAAGTGCGCACCTTTATTTGAAGTCCGCTGATTTCATCCTCCGCACTTGAAACACGAAGCTCCGCCTGCGTCACTCGCTCCACGCAGTCACCCAACTCCTTTCTCATTGCATCCAACGCTGCCATAATCCCATCAAGTTTAGCGGAAAAGTCTGCTCTCATTGAACTAATGGCAGCCAGCACTGCACCTGTGCCGCCATCGTCAGCAGCAGCAGTTACCGCACCACCGCTAGTTTCATCCGCCATATCCGCAGCTTTTTCTACTGCGCCACAAACTTTAAAGTCCGTTAATTTGGACTGCTTCGGCGATTCAATTTTTCCCCCTCCTGATTTCCCAGCCTTAGTCTTCACCGGCATATCCTCACCCAAACGCTGGGAAAAGTTCTGTTCCAAATGAGAGAGTTATTTGCCGAATTTTTATTTCCAGGGGCAGAGCAGAGTGATACGTGTCCTTCTAGGCGGCCGCCATAACCGGAACCAGTTAATTTATGTTTTAACGGGGGGCAATCACTTTTCACACAGGGCCATGTAGGTTTGGATTTTTTTTAACCCTTAATAACAAACATCTTGATTTAAAAACTGCATTTTGTGTTTACTTGTGTTATCTTTGTCTAATATTTAAATTTGTTTTATGATCTGAAACATTTAAGTGTGACAAACATACAAAAAAAGAGAAATCAGGAAGGGGGCCAACACTTTTTCACACCACTGCATGTGTTGCATGCTGAGACGACATTAACAGGCTGTCAACAGCAGTAAATGTAGAGCAGGCTGCTTTTAAACAGCAATAAATGCTGCAGCTCCTCAATGAGGAGGATTTACAGCAACAAGTTTCAAACTGAAAAGCAAATTTTATATAAGAAACAGCAAATTTACGACAGAAAAACCAACTACTTTAGGGGGAAAAACCCAATACAACCAAGAAGTTACACATTTTTAAATAAAATGATGCAAATTTATCAGTAGACACTTGAACATGTAATACCAAAATAAAATCTAGGTTTGCAACAAAAAAAAAAAGAAAGGCTAATTTAAAGCAGAAATGGAGCATATTCATCAGTAAAACTATTTTTTACTTTGAGCAGATTCTTCTAATATTTTAAAAACATTTTTTCTTCATCGTCAGATTTCCTTTTCTTCTTGACCTTTTTGTTAATTACCGTCCAGAATTTCTCTTTGCTCCTCATTTTGAAGGAGAGAGTTTTAAAAGTTCGGTTGTGATGTAATTTTATCCGTAATTTTAATACTAATATGATAAAACACTGAGTAGCTTCTATTTTTATTTGCATTTTCAGTTTTGATTGTGAAACTTTTCACTTTGAAGACCCCCCCCCCCCCCAAAAAAAAAAGAAAAAAGAAGAAGGTTTCCATGTAAATCTGGCCCTCGGGAAGTGAGGAAAAATTTGTGGCCTTCACTACCCCCAAAGTTGCCCATCGCTGCTCCACAGTGTTTTTAATAACTGTGCCACCTGTTTTTCTAAAATGTTTCCGGCTGCGACCATCATGGTGCTGCATCTGTCTCCTCTGACATCATCACGCTGGTCGATTCGTCAGGTGTGAGAACATGTTCGTGTTGGTCAGGAACGGCGACTGCAGTCATGGCAGAAGACAAGCATCACACAGGTGTTACCATGACAACAGCATCGCAGACAGACCCACAGGCCAGTCCACAGCGTTCATGATGGTGGTGGGGCTCACATGTGCAGCTGGACGTTAAACTTATCCGTCATCAGCTGCCATTATTATTCAGGTACAACAGGTTATTCAGGTACAACAGCAAACCGCTCCAGATCCACAGCCAAGAGTCACACTTTCATGGATCCAAGTTTGAGGAGGAAAAAAGGAACTAATCTACAAGGAAAAGCATCACACGTTTGCTCCCTTTTTCTTCTGCATTTTTCCCTTGCAAGATTAGGGAAGGCAAGGAAAAAATAATAAATTTATAGGATAAAAGTTGACAATTTATGAGGAATAGTTGCTCATTTATAAGAAAAAAAAATGTAAATTTATGAAAAAAGTTTAAAACATGACAAAAAAGTTGCAAATTTATGAAAAAATGTAAATATATGAGAAAAAAGCAGTAAATTTCTGAGAAAAAAATGTAAATTTATCAGAAAAAAGTTTAAAATATATGAGAAAAAGTCACAAATTTAAATGAAAAAAGTTGCAAATTTATGAGAAAAAAGTTTAAAGCATGACAAAAAAGTTGCAAATTTGTGAAAAAAGTTGCCAGTTTTGTTGGGATTGCAGTGTTCCCTGGCCCCGCTGATCAGATGCTCCCACCCTGCTGCTGATTACACCACCTGTCACCAATTGAGGGAGGTGCTATATATGGAGCTGTCATTCTGCCTGCTTGCCTCCTACCTGAGCTGTCTGTCTGTCGACTCTTGACTTCTGCCCTAAGCCTGTGAGCCAGCGAGCCAGCCAGCCTTTTTGGACTCGTTTGCCTGGGCTGATGTTTGAGCTCCCGTGCTCTGACCCCTGTTTCTGTCTCCCCCAGACTGTGCACATTTCCCCCACTACCAATAAGTGGGCCTGGCTCTTTTCCCCACGGTTCCTGCACTCTTCTCCCCAGCACACAGGCCCGATCAGCCTGCCACGCGTCTCCAGCGGGGGTCGTCTGGGGTCCTGGTCCCTGGAGTCCCACGCTGCATCCGGTCTCCCAGGCTGGCTCACGAGCTCGCCTCTGTTTCTATTCACCTCCCCAGGGTTGCCAGATCTCCGCCACATTCATCCACCTGCACGGCTTGATGAAGAAATCGTTGAAACGGTGTCATCCGTGTCTGCTTCGGAGCCCGGGATGACGTCATCACGTCAACTTTATGAGAAAAAAGTTGCAGATTCAAACGTCAAAGTCCAGGACATGACTGCTGATTGTAATGACGTCACTGACGTCCAAACATGAGTTAAAGCGGATGAAAGCAGCCGCCAATCTCAGCCTGCTATGCTCTACCGAAGAAAGATAACAAAACAAAGAAATCAATTGTGATGCGCTTTGTGAACAGAAGGGTAAAGAATAACATACTGAGGCAGGCCAAAAAACTAAAGGAAACTCAAGTTTACATAAATGAACACCTGACAAAAAAAAACCCGCTGAATTAGCACGACAGGCACGGATGCTAAAAAAACAAGATAAGATACAGGCAACCTGGACAAGAAATTGTAGAATTTGGATTAAACTAAATGGATCACCTGAGCAAGCAAAGAGTATAATGATCAGAGATGCTACTGACTTAGATAAATACAGATGAACACTGATTAGAAAATTATGAGCCAATGATAATTCATACTCATACACACGATAAGAATAGTTCTTTGATACACCATGCCAAAGTACTTTAATAAAAATAACCAAAACAAACAAAAACTTATGACCGACTCAAGTAGACATCAATTATCCCCAGTTGGAGGAAGTCATTTGACACAGAATGAGGAAACTCAAACTCTGAAAACATACCATTATGCTGAACATAAACCACAAGAGATGGAGAATGATATAAGATAAGATAAGATAAGATAAGCCTTTATTAGTCCCACAAAGGGGAAATTCCAGGATTGCAACAGCACAGGGATAGCAACACTCAGAGCAACAATCAGAAGGCAAGAAAAAAAAAAATAAAAAAAAAAAATAAAATATTGATATAAAGAATATTGATCCTGATAACCACTTTTTCAATAATATTCATAACCACTGTGAATATTACACTGAAAAACAATTCAAAAGTCAAATGCAATTAGATGGTAAACTATCAATAATACACTTCAATAGCAGAAGTCTTAACAAAAACTTTCCACAGATTCAGGACTATTTAAAACAGCTAGACAGAAAATTCACAGCTATTGCAGTCTCTGAAACTTGGCTTAATGAAGATCAGGCTCCTCTGATGGCAATAGAGGGATATCAGATGTTTTATATTAACAGATCTCAAAAAAAGGGTGGTGGTGTTGCACTGTATATTGATGACCTGTACAGGTGTAAGCTTGTAAATGAAATGTCCTCAGCACTACCAGGGATCTTGGAATGTGTTACTGTTGAGATTGACCTAGACAAAACAAAAAATCTAATCATAAGCTGCATATATAGAACGTCGGGAACTTGCATTGAGACATTCAGAGATAAATTAGTCGAGCTGTACAATAATATTACTAGTAAGAAAATGGTAGCAATTTGTGGAGATTTCAATATTGATTTACTGAATCCTCATCAACAAAATGTAGTTACAGAGTTCATGAACTCTATGTACAGCATGAGTCTATATCCCACAATAACACATCCCAGTAGAATCACAGTTCACTCTGCTACACTTATTGACAACCTGTTTGTTAATATTATTGATAAGAAAATAGAAAGTGGATTATTGATAAATGATATAAGTGACCACTTGCCAACCTTTGCACTTATCCATGGCCACACGGGGCCCAACGCAGAAAAAACTTCAAAATCGTTCAGACACAAATCACCAAATGCAATCAGTTCTCTTAAAGAGGACTTGCTGAAGCAAGACTGGACAGAAGTCTATGTATCAGATGTAAATGAAGCCTATGACACATTTATAAATATTGTAACCACTCTTTATGAAAAAAACTGCCCATTAGTAATAAAAAAGCTTAAACACAAATTTGCTAACAAGCCATGGTTAACCAAAGGACTACAAAAGGCGTGTAAAAAGAAAAATTTATTATATAAAGCTTTCCTAAAGAAAAGAACAAAAGAAGCAGAGCAGCGGTATAAAACATACAAAAATAAGTTAACATATATAATAAGATGTAGTAAAAGAGACTATTACAGTAAAGAACTGGAGAAAAACAGAGACAATATTAAAAATACATGGACAATAATCAACAGTATCCTTGGAAATAAAAGCAGAAATACAAGCTACCCAACTAATATTCCAAAAAATAATAAATCGACTCTGAATGTGAATATAGCTTCACCTGCAGATGAATTTAATAATTTTTTTGTTAACATTGGACCTAAACTGGCCCGAGAAATACCTACTACGGTGCCAACAGGTGATACAATATGCAATAACACTGCTGTAAAAGACACCATCTTCATAAAGAACACAGACGAAAGAGAGGTCATTGAAATTGTTAAATCGTTCAAAAGTAAAACATCTACTGACTGCGATGGTATTGACATGCTACTAGTCAAAACTGTTATCGAATGCATAGTGAAACCACTGACGTATATCTGTAACCTGTCTCTCCAATCAGGTATATTTCCCAATGCAATGAAAATAGCTAAAGTAATTCCGATATACAAGACGGGCGACAGAGGGGAACTCTCCAACTACAGACCAATTTCACTATTACCACAATTTTCCAAGATACTTGAAAAAATATATTCTATGAGAGAATTGACAACTTCATACTGAAGAATGATTTATTGTGTGAGCAGCAATATGGGTTCAGACACAAGAGGACAACTGCATATGCCTTAATGGAATTTACAGAAAAAATATCAACAGCCATTGAAAATAAAGAGTATTCAGTTGGAGTATTCCTGGATCTTAAAAAAGCATTTGATACAGTAGATCATAATTTATTATTAAAGAAACTACAAAATTCTGGTATTAGAGGGGTAGCACTGTCCTGGTTAAGTAGTTACTTAAAGAATAGATATCAGTATGTATGTGTTAGCAACAAAAACTCAGAGTTGCTGAAGGTCACCTGTGGAGTCCCACAGGGTTCAGTTTTGGGACCATTATTATTCAATATGTATATAAATGATATATGTAAAGTCTCAGAAAAAATGGACTTAATATTGTTTGCCGATGACACTAACCTGCTATGCAGTGGAAACAATTTGGAACAACTTCTGGATACACTCGGGAAGGAATTAGGAAAGCTGAAACTGTGGTTTGATTCAAACAAATTAACGCTCAATTTAAGCAAGACAAAATTTATAGTCTTTAACAACCATCACAACAATCCAGTACCCAAACTCAGTGTAAATGGTGTAGAGATTGAAAGGGTATCTGAAACTAAATTCCTTGGAGTAATAATTGATAACAAACTGTGTTGGAAGTCACATATTAATTATATTAAAGGTAAAGTCTCCAAATCAATTGCAATATTACACAGAGTGAAAAATTTGCTGAATCAACCCACACTATACACCTTGTATCATTCATTAATACTCCCATACATGACATATTGTAATGAAGTATGGGGAAACACATATAAAACAAACATATATCCACTCTTTATGCTTCAAAAGAGAGCTATTAGAATAATAAACAAAGCAGCTTACAGGGAACCAACAAACCCACTTTTTCTTCAACAAAAAACTCTCAAGTTGAAAGATCTGGTTGACTTTAAAACCGCAATAATAATGTTCAAAGTGAAGAATCTATCACTGCCCGCAAATATCCAAAAGTTGTTCCAAACAAGGGAGAAACGATATCACTTCAGAGGAACATGTATATTTCAAAAGCCTACAGTGAGAACAACCACCAAGCAACACTGTATTTCAGTGCAAGGAGTCAGATTATGGAACGATTTTGGACCTGAATTAAAATCATGTACAAAGCTTGGACAATTTAAACAAAAACTAAAGGAAGAAATACTCCAAACATATTTACAAGACGACATGTAAACTCACATAAGGATTGACATATCCAGCCTGTGTTGTGTTGTAGCTTAGTTTTTTTTGTTTTTTTTTCTCTCTGTGACACTATGTCTTAGATTTGTCTTGAATAGTAACCGCTTAACTTAGCTTAGCTTAGTTTTCTTTTTTTTTTTCTCTCAGTCACACTTTGTCTTCGCTTTGTTCTAAATTGTAATCACTCTTGTCTTGTTTACTCTCTTTTCTTTTGAATTCTTGGATGGAATATGGGTGGGCAATATAAGCTGCGGCTTCAGCCATCACCCATTTCGGATAACTCACGTGGAATTGTTTAGTAGAAGGAGTCTTTGTCTAATTTGACCTTGTTGTTATATTATACAGTTTCTTTAACCTGTACTGTATTGTAGCGAACTCAATATGAGCACCCTACTTGGCTTGCCAAGTGGGTTGACCCTATTGGCGACACAGGTAGGGTGCGGGACTCCGGAGCGGGAGGCGTGAGTTCGAATCTCTCGGTGGGACGTCGCCATGTCGAGCAGCACGTTACAGTATTATCCGAAATAAATAAATAAATTCATTCATTCAGGCTGAGCTAGTTCTCCACAGTATCTGCTGCTGGCTAATATATATTTTAACTGTTGACCAGTATCACTTAATCTTATCCTACACTTTATTACATGTATAGTTTATTTCTCTTATCTTATCATGTTTAATGTTGCAGCATTGTACCGAGACAAATTCCTAGTTTGTGTACTACATGAACAATGGCAATAAACCTGATTCTGATTCTGATTCTGAACACGTGATCGGAGAGAAGGTGCTGGAGGCGATCCGGTCGTTCAGGTCAGACCGGAAGATCTGCGGGTGCGGCCGGGAGCAGAAGCCAGAGCCCGGCAGGAGCGGACAGGAATCGGCAGTCCAGCATGGACCAGGGCGCCAAGATCGAGCTCTTCGTTAAGGTAAAACCACTGAAAGCTTCTCCCTGTGGCCCAGTAAACGGCCCCAGTTCTCCCCAGTCTGGCTCTGCAGGTGGAACTGGGGGGTTTCCTCCTAACTTTACCGCTTTGTTCTCCTTCACTTTCAGTCTGTCCCCACAAAGGTTCCTCCTAAATCTCCCGTCTTTCTGTCCTCAGAATTGAGCCCGTTTTGCTGACGGTCACCGCATTCTTCTTATTATAACTAGTCACTTTTTCAGCTAATTTTTCCCCTTTCATCATTTTCACAATATTGCTCATAAATTTGCAGCTTTGTTCACTCCTCAGTTTTCCACTTTCATTCTTGTAAATTTGATTTTTATCCTCGTCAGTTTAGCTAAATTGCTTCATAAATTCACCTGGTTTTTCTTATAAATTTGCTGCCATTTTTCCACATCTGATCATTTTTCTATTTTTTTCTTCATACATTTGTCACTTTTTAATAAATAAATTGTCACTTTATTCGCGCAAATTTACAGCTTTTTTCCTATAAATTTTCAGTTTTCCCATGAAGTTTTCTCCCAAGTTTTTCATCTTTTTTATCCTCATAATTTAGCCAAATTTCCTCATGAATTCACAAAGTTTTTCTTGTGAATTTGCTGCTATTTCTCTCTAAATGAGCTCATTTCCTCTCATAATTTTTCAACTTTTTCCTCATGCATCAATCATATAAATTGGCATTTTTGTCCCTAAATTTTCTTCATAAAATTGCCAGTATTTTTCATAAAGTCGCCATTTTTAATTTAAAGTTGAAGCATTTTCCCCAAAAATTTCTCTTTTGTTTTTTTTGGTGAGTTTTACACTATTTTTCCTATAAATGTGACAGTTTTACGCTCATAATTTCGTGAATTTTCCTCATAAATTTACCAAATTTTCCACATAAATCTGTCAGTTTTTTCTCATTAAACTTTCAACTTTTTCTTTGTAGTGACATCATGCTGCTGCAATTTCTGCTTTACCAAACATTTTTCATATAAAAATTATATTTTTCCTTCAATTTGTTTTTCTCCTTTAATTTGCAGTTTTTATTGTAAATGTAAATTTCATGTTTTTTTTTTTAGTTGAATTTTTTTTCTTGTAAATTCAAATCTTTTTTCCATATCTACTGTATCTTTCTATCTATAATTTGTTTTTTGTAAATTTGGCAAAAACAATTGTAATTTAACTGCATTTTGGGGGGAAAAATAGACGTGAATATGAGTATAATGAAGGAAAATTTGATAATCAAATTTTTATGTTCAGTCCTAAAATTTATACCAAAACTTTAAAATCCAGAAGAAAAATATTGGACATTTACGAGGGAAAAAACTGCAATGACTTAATGAAAAGTCAGCAACCACTAAAGTAATAGAGTATAAAAATGCAAATTAGTAAGAAAAAAATAAATCACAAATTTAGAAAAGATTTTTTTTTTAAAAAGTAGCAAATTTAAGAGAACGCACAAATATATGAAGAAAAACTTTACCATAAATTTGAGATTTTTTAAAATTTAAATTTCTTCTGAATTTGTAATTTATTTTTTTCCTTAAATTTCCAAAATTTCTTGTAAATCTGGATTTAAAAAAAAAACAAAACTGCAGTTTTTGTCACACAAACATGAATCTTTTATTCTCATAAAAATTGTGACACTACGCTTCTTTTTTTTCTTCTAAATTTGTGAGATTTCTCTTCTTATTTTGCAGGGCTTTTAAGTAAATTTGGTAAAATAACATTTTTAGTTTAATTTTGGGGAAACAAAAACATTTTGTGTTTAGCCATGAAACTAAGGTGACATATTCGGGACATTTATGAGGGGGAAAAAACTGCACAATTATTTAGTGAAAGATTTAAATAAATTATTATTACTTCAAATTATAGACATTAATCTTTTCCGATACAAATTTTGTGACTTTGTCATGAAGTTTCTTTTTTATCCTAATTCTGAAGGGGCTTTAAAAAAAAATTGGTAAAATAACACTTTTAGTTTAATTTTTGGGGAACAAAAACAATCCTATTTGGGTACTGCAATAACATTTATTCAAAAATTCTAAAATGTATTGAAGAAATGTTCCACATTTATCAGAAAACTGCAAAAAATGGTTAAAAAAGGAAATATTTAAAAAAAAAATCAGATAAAAAAATTACAAATTTACAATAAAAAAAATCACTAAAAGATCACAAACTTAACATTTTTCTTGTAAATTTCTTTCTTTTTTCTCATGAATTTGTGATTCCTGCCATGTAAATATGAATCTTTTTTGCATATATTTGCACATTTATGTAAAGTGATTTTACATTTTTTAGCTAAATTTTGTCTCTAATCAAGATTCTCCCTTTTTTCTGGTGAATTTGTGAGATTTCTGGCCTCAGTTTGTGGGGGGGGTTTTTCTTTTAATTTGGTAAAAATAAAATTAAATTAAAAGGCAGTTTCATAGGAAAGCAAATATGTGAAAAATAATTGTAGAGTATTGATAATAGAACAATTAACTACTCTGGAGGTGGAGTTATTTTCTGAAGGATTCCTGCATATTTTATCTAAACATGTTATTTATCAGCGTCCTCAGTTCTGGTTGTTGTGAACCTTGTGAGGATGGTGCTGGACCGAACCAGAACCAGCCCGGCCTTCTGTTACCCAACTACAGTAGAGATAATCCTGTCCAGGCTGAATGAGTGATGTGGGTGTGAACGTTTGAATTCCTCAGCTAAGCAGAGCCGGCTCGACCAGATCAGGAATGATCCACACAAACGCAGTGTGAAAAAGTGTTTGCCCCCTTCCTGATTTCTCTTTTTTTTGTATGTTTGTCACACTTCACTGTTTCAGATCGTCAAACAAATTTAAATATTAGACAAAAATAACACAAGTAAACACAAATGCAGTTTTTAAATGAAGGTGTTTATTATTAAGGGTAAAGAAAAAATCCAAACCTACATGGCCCTGTATGAAAAAGGGATCCCCCCCCCCCCCCATTAAAACATACATTAACTGTGGTTTATCACATCTTTGGAAAGCTGAGTTCAGTTTCTCTCTCCACACCCAGGCCTGATTACAGTGATCCCTCGCTACTTCGCGCTTCACCTTTCGCGCCCTCAGTGCATCGCGGATTTTTCAAAAATATTCATCAAAAATTCAAAATTGAGAAATAATGGACGGGCGCTAGCAGAAGGCAGGGAGACTACATTAGACCATCAGGTATCAACACGGAGAGCAGCACAACTCAAAATCCACCTCTCTGTTCGCTGTTCTCGTGTTGGCTCGACTCGGGAATCTCGCAAGCTGATTGGCCGAGACGTTTCACCCACCTTCTGTCCCTGCCGAGCGCCGATGCAGTGAAGGAAGACCGCATTCATTGTTCTTTATCGCTCGTGTTGCTTAGTCTCGCCGCGTGGAACTTTTCGCTGTTCTCTTGTGCCATTTTGTGCGAAATAGTCTTCCCGTCAAGCCACTACACCGCCTCCTGCAGCTTCTCCAGCTCTATCGGAAGCTGCCCTCGACGATGCTGCGCCTCTAGCACCTGACGATGAGGCGTCACCTGAGGAGCAGTAAAGCTCTCATTAACGTGCAGTAAATCATCTTCATCTTGAGTTACGTATCTTGTTATAAGAATAAAAGAGTTCTAAAAACATATTTATGTACACTTTATTTACATCTACATATGTATGTACACTTACACACACACACACACACACACGTATCACACGAGAGAGAGAGTGAGAGAATGAACGTACGTATTATTTATGGGTGATGTCATTAGGGGTGACGCTACTTCGCGGTTTTTCACTTTTCGCAGTCTGTTCTGGAACCCATTAACCGCGATAAGTGAGGGATCACTGTACTGCCACACCTGTTCTCAATCAAGAAATCACTTAAATAGAACCTGCCTGACAAAGAGTAGACCAAAAGATCCTCAAAAGCTAGACGTCATGCTGTGATCCAAAGAAATTCAGGAACAAATGAGAAACAAAGTAATTGAGATCTATCAGTCTGGAAAAGGTTATAAAGCCATTTCTAAAGCTTTGGGACTCCAGCGAACCACAGTGAGAGACATTATTGACAAATGGCGAAAACACGGACCAATGGTCAACCTTCCCAGGAGTGGCTGACCAAAATTACCCCAAGAGGACAATGATCCAAAACACACCAGCAAGTCCACCTCTGAATGGCTTAGGAAAAACAAAATGAAGACTTTGGAGTGGCCTAGTCAAAGTCCTGACCTGAATCCGCTTGAGATGTTATGGCATGACCTTAAAAAAGTGATTCATACTCAAACCCTCCAATGTGGCTGAATTGCAACAATTCTGCAAAGATGAGTGGGCCAAAATTCCTCCACAGCGCTGTAAAAGACTCATTACCAGTTATTGCAAAGGCTTGACGGCAGTTGTTGCTGCTAAGGGTGGCCCAACCAGTTATTAGGTTTAGGGGGCAATCACTTTTTCACACAGGGCCAAGTAGGTTTGGATTTTTTTTTTTATTTTTTTTTTTACCCTTAATAATAAACATCATCATAGCAGTCTGTCCAGGGCAACAATGACTTTTCCATTTAGGTCTGATCAGATTCCTCCATGCAGCTCTGTCTTTCACCTTCCGCTGCCAGGAACTCCTGACCTTGTTAACCCGGGCGGCGTCCGAGCCGGTATGAGTTGCTTTCTGACTGACCATTCCATGAAACTGCTTCTAAAGTATTTGAGTACTGCTAGCTTTTGCTGGACTAGCAGCACATTCTTGGCAGATCGAGTTATTATCAGTGGCAAGGACAGGCCAAGACAAACGGACTCCAGTATCTGTTGCAGTGACTGACCAGATGATAGGTTTGTTTAGCTCTGCTCTTTGTGTAGTGCATGTCAAGGTGCAGCGACCGGCAAAAGTCCTCCACAGACCTTGTGACGGATGTGTTTATCTGCCAGGATGTCCAGTCCCACCCTATGTAACTGGGAGTGGTCCACCACAGACCTGTGACGGATATTGTTCTGCCAGGATGCCCAGTTCCACCCTCCACACCCTCGGAAGGGTGGGGTTGCCGGCTGAGTCGCTGACAGCCCGACCCATGAGATGGGTAGTACCGGTTTTCATGGTTATCCAGCAGCAAGTGAACCAGTGCCTGACCTGACGGTTAATAATAAACACCTTCATTTAAAAACTGCATTTTGTGTTTATTTGTGTTCTCTTTGTCTAACATTTAAATTTGTTTGATCTGAAACATTAAAGTGTGACAAACATACAAAAACGAGAAATCAGGAAGGGGGCAAACACTTTTTCCCACCACTGTACGCTGATGACACGCTCATTCATTATGGGTGTGTGTGTGTGGGGGGGTTATCCCACATAGTAGCTAAATGATCCAAAATCACCCCCAGTGTTAACCTGCCCCCCCATCACCCTTCCCAGGTGGAAATAAAGGGGGGACATTTACCCCCAACCTGGAAAAAGAGAGAATTGTCCTCCTGATATCATGGTGAACTTTTCTGTCATGATGCACAGTTTAATAACATGACTCCCAACCTCCAATTCTAAGTGGAAATGTAGGAAAGTCTCAAACTTTACATTTTTGTCCTGTAAAATTGCAGCTTTTTTTCTCATAAATTTGTGATTTTTCTCTTGGAAATTTTCAACTTTTTTCCTGTAAACTTGCAATGTTTTCTCATAAATTTAATTTTTTTTTCTTGTGAATTTTAAACTTTCATGATTTGCAATTTTTTTTTCTTGTGAATTTGCAGCTTTTTTTCTCAAACCTTTTCAATGTTTTTCCAGTAAATCTGCAACCTTTTTCTGATAAATTTGCAAATTTTTAAGAAGTCAAATTTATGAGAAAAGTTGCAGATTTATGATAAAGTAGAAAAATTACAGAAAATTTTTCAAATTGATGTGAAAACATTAATCAGAAGTTGCAAATCTACAAGGAAAAACTGTTGCTGAAATGGCAACCTTTTACAAAAGGCGATGAAACCCACCAAGTGCACTGCCTGGCGCTGGGTGAGATACGGGGTTAGCTTCTCCCGCCTGCTAACTCACAGTAATCATTTAAACAAACACGTATGTCTGTGGAACCTTAAAAAGGTTTAGATTGTATAAACTAAGGCCTCAATTATGCTGAAAAATCATTCAGTCATCAGTTCTTTATAAATTTGGCAACAAATGACGACTTGATTGTTCCGAGTAAAATAATGTAAGACCGTTTTAAAGACGTGGATCCAGGATGCTCTGACACATGTGACACAGACTCAGTGTTCATCTGATATTAAAAAGAAGAAAACCCAGCAGAGGATTGTTGGTTCCCTTCAGTTCTCATGAACATGTGATTAAGGAACACTGGCACGTCATAGACTCGGACCCACTTTCAGGGCTGTGTTCTCTAATCCCCCTCACGTGGTGGACGAGACCTCCTAATCTGAGGAACTGGTTGGTGAGGGCTGATATTTCACCTTCACACGGCCCCAGCCTTGATAGGGTGGGGAATTATCCATGTGCTCACTGTCAACAATGTCATGTTACATCTAGAACAGGAACTTTTATCCATCCACATTCAGAGAAGAAATATAAAATTAAAGGTTTCATTTCTTGTTCTACAGCAAATGTCATCTAGATGCTTCCTTGTCCTTGTGGATTGGCAGATGTCGCGCATTGAAGACTCAGATTTCTGAACATAGGAGTACAATCAGAAATAAAGCTGCAAGCAGCTGTAAGTGGGCTCTCGCCCCCCACCCCCACCCCCAGCACCCGCGGAACCTGCCGCACGTAGCTGGCTCAGAAAATTTCCCGTTGTCGTGGCAAGCGCTGTGTGAATAGTAAACTGTTTAGCACAGTACTTCCTGTGAGCAGTAGGTGGCTCTAACTTTTGTCAATCATTTTTATGTAGTAGCGTGTGGGTGGGACTAATATTGTAGCAATTACGGTGAAAACCAGTTTGTCCAAGTTACAACTGTTCAACGTACTGCGATAAGGTTAACTTGGGCATGTGGCCGTGGCAACACTTGTGTATTGGGTACATGTTGCAGACCCATATAGAACTACAGAAGAGTCACCTTGACTTACATTCCACATTTCGTGACCCTTGGACTTTCCCAACCCTTGAAAGTATAAAACGTATTGAATAGTGAGGAGTGGGTTTCCATGGCAACTGTGATAACCACAGGACAATTGTGACTTCCACTGAGGCTCAGGTTACTTTATTTGTACCTGTAGGTAGATTTGTTGTTCTATTCCAATGTGCTCTGAGAAACCTCCGAAAATGTCATGTCACTCTGACTACTGGTCTTTGAGTAAGAGTTGATACATTTTTGTGCAGTACTTCATGTCAGCACAAGGTGGTGCTGGGACAAACTCATGAGAATTGATATAGACATGTTTAGAGTGGGATTAGTATCAATTGTGCAAATTTTGGTCCAAATCAGAAGTATCATCTGAACTGTATCTCGTGTTTTGCATGGGGACGACGCCATCAAAGCATGCCGGTCAGCGTGGAAACGGTTCTCTATGTATGTATGCCGTCAGTGAGTCCTAGTCAATCCTTCATGTGACTTTTACACACAGTGAGACAAAATTTAAAGTTTTCAGCAATTCTTCCTTTAACCACTAGGTGGTGCTATAACTTTTAATTTTATATAGGAGCATTCAGGGTTTAAGTGATCCATCTGAAAATTTGGTGAAAATCAGTTTGTCCAAGTAACAAGTGTCTGATGTTCTAACCACTAGGTGGTGCTATAACTTTTGTTAATTTTGTATTGGCGTGTGCAGGATGGGACTAATGTCCACCATAGAAAATTTGGTGAAAGTCGGACAGTTTTTCAAAGTTGCAACTCTCCTATGCTCCATGGTGAGGAGTCAGCCCTTGCCATGTCACCATGGCAACACTTGCATATCAGTTATGTGTTGCCGACTCATGGGATCAGAGGACAGTCACCTATGTTCCAGATTTCCTGACTCCAGGACCATCCCAACCCTCCCAACAAGATCATGATTGAATGGAGAGGAAGGCGTTGCCATGGTAACGGCAGTAATGCCATGCTAAAGTTGATGTGTAGTTATGATCATCCCTGTGGTCCGATGAACCTCAGAAAATTTCACGTCATTTTGGCAAGTAGTGCGTAATAAGTTTTTAGCAATTCTTCCTTTAACCACTCAGTGGCGCTGTATTATCAGTTATTTTTATATAGAGGTGTTCAAGGCAGGACTATTGCCCATCATGGAAACTTTGGTGGACATTGGACAAGTTTTGCTTGAGTTACAGCTGTCTGATGTTGTAAGGGGCGGAGTCAAATGTCACCATGGCACCCTGGCCACACCTTTGAGCTTTTAAGTGTTACATAAGCAGCCTTTAATGGCCCATGCCTATAGATGCCACCATGTGAAAATGAGCTTAATCGGAGCAGACCCCCAGGAGGACTTCATTCAAGTGTGAGGGGTGGTTTTTGGCCAAATTAGAGGTGGCACAGCTTTGAGGCAAGATGGCGGACTTCCTGTTAGCTGTGGGTAAGGGCCACAATTGTTTTTTTGCATGTCTTGAGGTGAAGCACAACTCACCCGAATTTCACGTCTGTATGGCAAACTTGAGGTTCGCCAGTCCCCATTGACTTTGTACGTTTGGCCCCGCCTACAAAAATTGGTGGTAAGGGGACACATAATTTATTTATTTTTTTTTTTTTTTTCTTTCCAGTTTATCAAATTTTTCACTGGATCTGAGGTGTGTGCGGGGGGGAGGGGGAAATCACATTTTGGTTAATGTTTAGAGGATCAAAAACGCGACTGTTTTGGCAAAATGATAATAAACGCAGCAGATACAATCGGGCTCGCGCCCACTGACATTGTCCGTGGCTCGGGCCCTAATGTTACTTCAAGTTCAGTAGCTTCACATTGTCACCAGGAGAAACACAATATTTTTATGCTTCATGAGGGGGAGATTTGAACTCTTGACTCTTGGATCCATGCCCTGTGTACACTGGCTCTAAAGCTGGCATGTCTGGCAAATATGACTCAGAGGCCCAGGGCAAGTGATAATTAGTTTATTGGTGCTGGTGCTGGTGAGGTGTGTGCACTGACAGCCCTGTGGAGAGAGAAGGGAAACGGGATGAGTTTGGGCACGGGTTATGAATGGGCAGTGATGAAATGGCGGTAATGGTATCTTACGCTGGCTCTTGGGATAGTGAGCCTGGATGAGCTCACTCCAGACAACTGTAGGCAACGGAGGACAGCGGGAACCCAGCATCTGCCTGGAATGAGGTTTCGGCGGTCCTCGTTTGGAAAGGAGATGGAATACTGATCACAGCTGTGCCCACGGAGGGCGCGGAGCCCATGTTGACAGGGCGGTTGGAAGGTTTTTATAGTGGCGAGGGGAGAACAGGGGTAGTGAAGATAATAATGCAGAGGGTAATAATTACATATCCTTCCAGAGATGTCCACTGAAAAAGGAGTCCTTATCCTCCAGGAGGATCCAGGGAACCTGTGCACAGGTGAGGAAAAGGATTAGGAGACTGTTTGTTCCTTGCGTGATTCTGGGAAGGACAGGCAGTAGGCACTGGGGCAGAAGAGGCAGGTCTGGGATACAGGGGCCTGGAAGAGGAACCAGAGGCACAAAGATAACCAGGCAGATCAAAAGGCAGGATGAATTTTTAGGAGTGAGGTTGATGGCATGAAAGACGTCTGACGATGTCACAATAAGTAACAGTCACACCACGTCTTAAATGGGCAGCTCCGCATTAGTTTCAGGTGAGGCAATTAACCCAGCTACCCCTAATCAGAGACGGAGCTGCAGTGGAGAGGAAAAAAGTGCTGACACAGCCTCACACCATAACAGGGCTTTCCCCTCAAGGGATGCCACCCAGCGTCCCCCTAGACTTGTCAGGGTGTGTCCGATGGAATTCTCGAACCATACTGGGGTCCTTGAAATAGGAACCGGGGATCCAGGACCACACCTCGTGTCCATAGCCCTCCCAATCCACGAGATCTTGGAAGCCCCGGCCTCAGGGATGAACAGCCAGGATTCGCCTCACATTGTAAACCAGGTCACTGCTAATGATTCTGGGAGGGGGTTCGGAGGGGGACAGAGGGGACTGGAAAAGACAGGCTTGATGTTGGACACTTGAAACGTAGGATGAATGTGAACTAGTGGGGGCAGGCAAAGGCATACAGAGACGGGGTTAACAACATGGATGATGGTAAAGGGAGCGATGTAGCGAGGAGAAAATTTCCTGGAGCTAGTTTTGAGGGGAATATTGCAGGTGGAAAACCACACCTACTGACACGGGGCGTAGTCGGGGGCCGAGGTCCTCAGACGATCGGCAATGGCACGGTTCTGCTGCAGCGTATAGAGGAGGGCTTCCCTTGTGTTTTTCCAAATGCACCGGCAACGTCGGATGTGGTCCTGTACTGATGGGACAGTGATTTCATCTTTCATGAAGGGCAGGAGTGGTGGATTGTAGCCCAGGGGGCCTCAAAAGGGAATACACCAGTGGCAGACAATGTAGCAGTGTTATGGGCATATTCAATCCAAGGGAGGTTTGAGCTCCAGGCCAAGGGGTTCTGGGAGGTGACACAATGGAGCACTGCTTCCAACTCCTGATTAGTCCATTCCAACTGCCCGTTGGTTTGCGGGTGGAAACCAGAGGAGTGGTTCACCGACATGCCTATTGCCTTACAAAATGCTCTCCATACATGGGAGACAAACTGTGGGCCTCTGTCGGACACAATGTTGGTGGGTATGCCATGTAGACGGAACACGTGTTGCATCAGGAGCTCGGCTGTTTTGAAGGCTGAGAGCAGTTTAGGTAGCGCAGGAAGTGGGAGGCTTTGGAGAAGTGATCGATTATAGTAAGAATGATGGTTTGGCCCCTTGATGGTCGGAGTCTGCTGACAAAATCTAGAGCTATGCTTGCCCAAGGCCAACTAGGAGTTGGTAACAGCCCCAAGAACCCCGCTGGTGCTGTGGAGGACGACTTTCCAGAAACGCATTGACTGCAGCCCTGAACATATTCTTTGGCATCTCTTCCCAGTGTGGGCCACCAAAAGGCCTGTCTAGTGTGAAAAAGGGTGCACCTAAGACCGGGATGGCAGGTGAGCTTAGCGGAATGGACCGAATGTAGGACATCTCCCCTGACCGTAGCGGGAACATATAGTCGCCCCGGGGGGGCCCCCTCCAGGATCTGGTTCCTGTTTCTGTGCCTCTCTAACTTTATCCTCAGTTTGCCAGGAGAGGGTTCCAATGACACAGGATGAAGGGATAATATCATCTGAAGCCGGTGCATGGTCGGAAGAGAACTGTCTGGACAGGGCGTCTGGTTTAGTGTTCGTTGAACCGAGTCTATAGGGGATGATGAATTGAAAATGGTCAAAAAACAGTGCCCATCTAGCCTGACGCAGATTGAGTCGTTTGGCAGACCTGAGGTATTCTAGATTTTTGTGGTCTGTCCACATCACGAACGGTTGAGTGGCCCCTTCCAGCCAGTGACTTCATTCCTCCAGGGCAGGTTTCACAGCTAGCAGTTCCCGGTCACCAACTCCATAATTCCTCTCGGAGGGCGACACGTGCTGGGACCTCCTGCTCGTCCCACCTGCATCGGCTCCACCGCATGCGAGAACACGCAGAGACGGACAGGTGAAACTTGGGAGCGATCTGGTAAGTGCGGTGATCGTGCTTGGTCCTGCACTTGTTCTGACGATCATTCGCAAAGGTGGTTGTCCAGGCGAATGGCTAGAATGATTAACGCCTCAAGGTTAGGTGGTTAGTCCCAGGTGACTGATTCATCCTGGAGAGTTGGATTCAGACTGCAGGAAAAAACTCCCCTGAGTGCGACATCATCCCAGCCCAATTCAGCCACCACTATGCGGAAGTGGACAGAATACTCCGCTATCGAAATTGAACCATGCTGGAAATTTAAGAGCCCGTCGGTTATATTCCCATCAGAATGGTCAAAAACTGCCCTGAATTCAGTTATAAACTGGTGGAAGGAATATTGGTCAAAATTGGGATGGTCAACAATAGCCTGAGCCCAAGCCAGCACGGGCCCTTCAAGGAGGCCGACCACGTAACTAATGCGGCTGTGTTCAGTAGGGAATTCCCCAGGAAGGTGCTGGAATACAAGGTGGCACTGAAGGAGGAACCCTCTGCAACCGCCCAGCTGTCTCCATAACAAGCCGGTGTGGTGACTGCTAAGCACCCGGGCGATGGAGAAGTGGAGCAGAGGTGGCTGCTACAGTCATCTGATGCTGAGGTTAGCCAGTCTACTTGCTCTGAAACCCACTGAACCTGGGTTAAAGGGGCTTCTAATTCGTATGACAGGTGCTCAATGCGTGATTCCGCGGTTTCAAGAAGCGGAGCCACCGAGGCTGCTGCCATGTCGGCTGGGTCTAGTTGGTGAGATCGTACTGACATGTCTTGCAAATATGACTCAGAGGACACTGAGCAGACTCAGAGGCACAGGGAAAGTGATAAAGTTTATTTGTGCTGGTGCTCGTGAGGTGTGGGCACTGACGGCCCTGTGGTGAGAGAAGGGAAACAGGATGAGTTTGGGCACGGGTTATGAATTGGCAGTGACAAAATAGTGGTAATAGTATCTTACACCGGCTGGTGGGATAGTGAGCATGGATGAGCTCACTCCAGACAACTGTAGGCAACAGAGGACAGCGGAAACCCGGCGTCTGGCTGGAATGAGGCTTCGACGGTCCTCGTGTGGAAAGTAGATGGAATACTGATCACAGCTGTGCCCACGGAGGGCGTGGAGCCCACTTTGACAGGGCGGTTGGAAGGTTTCTATAGTGGAGAGGGGAGAACAGGGGTATTTGAAGATGATAATGCAGAGGGTAATAATTACATATCCTTCCAGAGATGTCCACTGAAAAAGGAGTCCTTATCCACCAGGAGGATCCAGGGAACCTGTGCACAGATGAGGAAAAGGATTAGGAGACAATTTCTTCCTTACGTGATTCCGGGAAGGACAGGCAGTAGGCACTAGGGCAGAAGAGGCAGGTCTGGGATACAGGGGGCTGGAAGAGGAACCAGAGGCACAAAGATAATCAGGCAGATCAAAAGGCAGGATGAAATTTTAGGGGTGAGGCGACTGCATGAAAGACGTCTGAGCTTACAATGAGTAACAGTCACACCACATCTTAAATGGGCAGCTCCGCATTAGTTGCAGGTGAGGCAATTAACCCAGCTACCCCTAATCAGAGACGGAGAGCTGCGGTGGAGAGGAAAAAAAAACGCTGACACAGCCTCAAACCATAACAAAAGGCTTGAAATGAAGAGTTTGATATCAGACCTTTTTATGAAGCCCCCCCATTTATATACACAATTACATATAAGATAAGCCTTTATTAGTCCCACAGTGGGGAAATTCCAGGATTGAAACAGCACAGGGATAGCAACACTCAGAGCAATAATTGAGAAGATAAGAAAATAAGAGCCATGAATATACAGTACATATGTACACAGAAATATACAGAGTGTGGAGCATTGTAGCTAGATGGAATAAACGGCATAATGGTCTATTCAGTTACCCGCATAGTATGAATATGTACCCATACAGTATATTTCGTATTTGAATCAGCCTAGTTGTCACCCTCTGTTGCAATTGATATTGTCCTAGTTGTGTAATGGAGGGGACCATTTATTATGCAAGTTTGTTACGTTTTGTGTGTATTCAATACGGCCTCTACGAGCAGCCCTGGTTAGGTTATGAAGTCTGACAGCTGCAGGTAGGAAGGACCTGCGAAACCTCTCGGTCGCACACCTAGGATGGTACGGTCTACTGCTAAATGAGCTCCTCAGTGCATTCAGTGCATCCTGCATGGGGTGGGACTCGGACTCCAGCAGAGATGACAGTTTAGCCACCATCCTCCTCTCTCCAAGCTCCTCCACTGGGTCAAGGCACCGCCCCAGGACAGAGCTAGCTTTTTTTTGATCAGTCTATTCAGTCTCTTCCTGTTGGCTGCTGTGATGCCATTGCCCCAGCAGACCACCTCAAATGTGATGGCTGATGCCACCACTGAATCGTAGCTCTGCAGGAGTGTCCCTTGTACACAAAGACCTGAGCCTCCTCAGGAGGAACACCCTGCACTGTCCCTTCTTGTAGAGCACGTCGGTATTATGTGACCAGTCCAGTTTATTGTTCAGATGAACACCCAGGTACTTGTAGATTCAAGATCCAAAGGCTTTATTATCATGTGCACAGTTATGAAATGCTACATTTCCTGAGCAATGAAATTCTTACTTTGCTCTCTGAACAAATGCCAAGTTAAAGGTACAGAAACAACAATTCTAATAAGGTCATGACACACTAACACAGTAACTCAATCCTAGTACTGATGAATGCTAAGACACATGCACCAACATACAGTTAGGCAGTAGAGGAATGAAAATGAAGTCACCGGATGACTAAAGTGATAGTGGTATATTGATATCAGAGATGATGTGAACCTGAGATGGCATGAGCCTATGAGCATTGTGCAACAAGCGGTGCATAATTACAAATTATTGGTAAGTAGCAGCAGAGATAATATGGACATCAGACAGGTGAGACTATATCTTCTGTACAGGTGAGCAATGTGCAAATTTAGCAGCTGGTGTGAGTTCCTATATGCAAAGCTGTGTTAGAGTTTTGGGAGTTATCTGTTCATGAGTCTGATAGTGGTGGGAAAGGAGTTTTTCAGTCTGGTTGTCCGGCATTTCACACTTCTGTACCTCTGGCCTGAGGGTAGACGTGTGAACAGTCTGTGCTGGGGGTGGGTGGGGTCCTGGAGGATGGCGTCAGCTCTCTTTTGGACTCTGCGGTGGTAGGTGCTCTGCAGAGAGGGGAGTGGAGTCCTGATGATCTTCTCCACGGTCTTCACCACTCTCTGCAGGCGTTTGCGCTCCAGGGCAGTGGTGTTTCCATACCATGCAGTGATGTCGTTGGTCAGGATGCTCTCGATGATGCAGCTGTAGAAGTTGTTGAGGATCCTGGAAGACATGCCGAACTTCTTCAGCCTCCTCAGAAAGTGCAGCCGCTGTTGAGCTCTCTTAACCAGCTCTGTAGTGTTGTGTGTCCACTTAAGGTCCTCGCTGATGTGGATGCCCAGGTATTTAAAACTGCTCACCCTCTTCACCTCAAGCTTCTGGATGAACAGCGGCTGATGGGGTCTCCTCCTCCCTTTCCTCATGTCCACTATCATTTCCTTTGTCTTGTCCGTGTTGGGGGTGAGATTGTTGTCCTCACACCATGACACCAGGCTGGCCACCTCCCTCCTGTAGGATGCATCGTCATCACCAGTGATGCATCCTATCACTGCTGTGTCATCTGTGAACTTGAGGATAATGTTGTCTTTGTGGGAGGAAACTCAGTCATGGGTGAAGAGGCTGTAGAGGATGGGGCTGAGAACACAACCCTGGGGGACACCTGTGTTCGAAATGATGCTGGCTGAGGTCCTGTTACCCATCCTGACAGACTGGGGCCTGCCAGTTAGAAAGTCCAGTAGCCAGTCACAGAGGCTGGGGTGCAGGCCAAGTGAAGACAGTTTGTCGGTGAGTTTGTGGGGGATGACAGTGTTGAAGGCAGAGATGTAGTTGACAAAGAGCATCCTGATGTAGGAGTCTTTATCTTCTAGGTGGGAAAGAGAATAATGGAGTGCTGCAGTGATGGCATCTGAGGTGGACCTGTTGGGCCGGTAGGCGTACTGCAGGGGGTCCAGGGTACCCGGTATGCTGTCCTGAATGAGAGGCAGCACCACTCTCTCAAAGCACTTCATGATGATTGGAGTGATGGCTACTGGTCTGTAATCAGACAGGTTGACGGGCTTCTTTTGGGGGTGGGGACGATAGTTGTTGTTTTGAAGCACAAGGTGACTATGTTCTGGTTGAGGGAGAGGTTGAAGATGGATGTGAGAACATCATCAGCTCTGTAGTGCATGCTGTGAGGGCCTGCCCAGGGATGTTGTCTGGTCCTGTTGCCTTGTGGGGGTTGATATTCCTCAGTGTTTTGTTTACCTGGTCTGGTGAGACTCTTAGTGGGGGGGGGGGGGGTGCGTGAGTATACGTCTCTTTTCTGTGCTGTGGCTGATGGTCTCGAAGCGGGTGTAAAAGATGTTGAGGTCGTCCAGCAGGCTGTCTGTAGGGCTAGCAGTGCTGCTGTTGGTCTTCTTGTAGTCTGTGATGTGTTGCAGGCCTTGCCACATGTGCCCCGGGTCAGGAGTGGAGTAAAGGCTGTCCAGCTTTTCTCTGTACTGCCTCTTGGCTGTTGTTATAGCCTTCCTCAGTCCATACTTTGCACTCGACCTCACAGCCTGATTGAAATGCATGAGAGCGAGCATGCAGCATCTGATGTACCTGACTGCTGATCCAGGGCTTCTGGTTGGGAAACTTCCTGACCTGTATGGTGGGTACGATGGTATCAGCGCACGTGCTGATGTACACAGTCACGTATTCAGCGTAGTCCTGTATGTTAACAGGAGAGTCCTCCTGAGTGGCTGTAGCTTTAAACACATCCCAGTCTGTGCAGGCAAAACAGTCTTGCAGGATGTTCTCAGTCTCTGGAGTCCCTGGATGTTTACTGGTGCTGTGGGCGGTTGTCCTTGCCTGCGGCAGTCCGCTACCAGTTCCTTAGTTTTCCTCACATTGATCTGGAGGCAGTTCCGATGGCACCAGTCCATGAAGTCCTGGATAAGTCCTCTGCACTCTGCATCATCTCCAACAGAGATGAGACCGATGATCGCAGAGTTGTCAGAACTTCTGCAGATGGCAGTGTGTTGTGTGAAATGTCCGCAGCATAAAGGGTGATCAGGAAGGGAGCCAGAACGGTTCCCTGGGGGCCCCCCATACTGCAGATGATGGTGTTGGACACACAATCCTGGGTTCTCACAAACTGGCCAGTTTGTGAGGTAGTCCAGGATCCACAATGACAGGTGCTGGTCCACCCCTGCGCACAGTAGCTTGCCCTTCAGGACCACTGGTTGGATGGTGTTAAAAGCACTGGAGAAGTCAAAGAACATGATCCTCACAGTGCTCCCAGGCTTCTCCAGGTGGTACGGGGAATGGTGTAGGAGGAAGATCACTGCATCCTCCGCCCTGATGCCATGCTGGTAGGTGAACTAGAGTGGATCCATCGCTGGTTCCACCAGGGGGCGGAGGTGGGCAAGGAGCAGCCTCTCCAAGGTCTTCATCAGGTGTGATGTAAGGGCCACTGGTCTGTAGCTGTTCAAGTCTTTGGGGTGGGAGGTCTTTGGTACAGGTACCACACAGGATGTTTTCCACAGCTATGGTACCCTCCCCAGCTTCAGGCTCAGGTTGAAAATGTGCTCCACAATCCCACACAGCTGATCTGCGCAGGACTTGAAGCGCTTCGAGCTGATGCAGTCTGAACCAGAGGCCTTCCTTGCCTTGATCTTCCTCAGCTCCACCCTCACCTGGGTCTTGGAGAGGGTCAGGTTGGGGCAGGGGGCCTGTGTGCTGGGAGTGGGGGGGCATGGACCCCAGGACTAGACGGTAGAGGTAGCAGTGGTTGGTGTGCAGGCAGAGGTGAGGGCGGTTGGTCAAACCTGTTAAAAAAAATAGGTTCAAGTTGTTCACCCACTCCCTGCCCCCCGTGGCCTGGGAAGAGGTATTCTGGAGCCCAGAGATGGTTTTGAGGCTTCTCCAGACACTGCTGATGTCATTCTGTTGCAGCTTGTCTTCCATCATCTTCCTGTAGCTGTCCTTCCCCTCTCTAATCTTCCTCTTAGCTCCCTCTGTATGGACTTCCGCTTCTTCTTGTTTACCAATCTGAAGATCCTTTTCTTTCAGTAGGGACTTGATCTCGGGGTTGATCCAGGGTTTGTTGTTTGAGCAACACCATATGGTCTTGGTGGGTATGGTGTTGTCCACACAGAAGTTGATGTAGTCTGTGATGGTGTGTGTGAGGCTGCTGATATCCTCAGCATGTGGATTGCAGAGCTGCTCCCATACAGTGGATTCAAAACGGTCCTTCAGAGCGTCCATCGCCTCCTCAGACCATACCTTCACTGTGCAGGTAACCGGAGGTTGTCTGTCTATTAGGGGTTTGTACACAGGCAGGAGGTGATCCAAGTTGTGAGCCGATCTCCCGAGCAGGGGGAGTGGCAGTGAGGTGTACGCCTCCTTAGCATTTGCATAAAATAAGTCCAGTGTTTTATTGTCTCTGGTGTGGCACGTGACATACTGGGTGAACGTGGGCAGAATGGAGGACAATGAAATATGGTTAAAATCACCAGAGATAAGGAGAGCATGTGGGTGTTGTCAGCAGCCTGCTCGTGACTGAGTGGATGGCGTCACTCGCTGCCCCAGCGTTCACAGAAGGATTTGCACAAATAACAATGCAGATCACGTGTGAGTATTCCCTAGGGAGGTAGACAGGCCGCATGCTAACAGCTAGCAACTCAGTGTTTTTGCTGCAGTGTTGCTCTTTAACGGTGATGTGCCCGGGATTACACCATCTGTTGTTCACGTACATTATCACCCCTCCACCCCTTGTCTTCCTACGGTCTGGTGTCCGGTCTGCCTGTTGTGCATGGAAACCCCCCAGTTCATTGTTAACATCTGTTGCTAGTTCTGTTAGCCACGTCTCAGTAAACATCATGCTAATCTCTCTGAGGACGCTCTCGTAACGGGACATTGCTACTTAAGACAGATGAGCTAGCAGCCATCATACATTCCCCATGATAACAGATGGAAGGACGGGTCTGGACCGTATGTTCCTCGCTCGTCGCCTTACTCCAGCCCGAGATCTGCATCGTTTCTGCCTGATTTCTCTTGATATGTTGAGTTTTTGCGTTAGCACCGTGGGGCGGTTAAGTGTGAACAGCTGATTCCTGCTGTACCTTCTCCTGCTGTAAACGATGGCTTTGTCCGCCGGCTCGGGAGACATTTGGGATATGAGCCGAATATCAGATTGATATCAGCACCAGTACAGCGATCTGTGTGTCCGTGATGGATAAGGTGTTGTGGGATCAGAAAGTTTGACCAGAAAAACACAGTAAATAAAAAAACAAGAAGAAAAACTCAGAATTGAGCCGCTGTTGCAAAGAGGCAGCCTACTCGTGTGGTGCCGGAAGTTTGAACGAATATGAATATGCAGATCCATGTGGTATATTGTCTAGTTTCAGTTGTAGAGTGACCAGATGCATTTTTAATTATTATAAGGGGTCCTCATATTATGGAGATTTGACATTTTAATAACTCGGGGCTCTGATAATCATTTGAACCGTTTTGGATGATAGTTTTAAAGATTTGTGATACTTTAAATATTCCTCATTTTTTGTAGTGTGTATTATTGGTTGATGCCTTTTTATTAGTGATCCTGTATCTTTGCTATTTCCATGTGATGAGATGCTTTCTGTAGGAGAATTTATGATTAGGTCTATATTGTTTTTAACATTTCTTTATATGCGGCTGTGGTGCAGGTGTAGTGTGGCCGACAACTGATCAGAGGGTCAGGGGTTCGATTCCTGCTCTGTCTGCATGGCCAAGTGTCCTTGACCAAGACCCTGAACCCCCAGTTGGTCCTGGGGGTTCAGGCCAGCGCCGGTGCATGGCAGCTCTGCCCCATCAGTGTGTGGATAGCAGGATCTGTGAAGACCTTTGGTCATCTAGAGATGAGAAAAAGTGCTTTATAAATTAACATCATATCCCCTTTGAGATCATTTTTTCTATCCGTGAATTTTTCTATTTATGAATGTTTGATAATTTTGTCAATCTGAATTTTTTGATGTGATTTTCTTTTTGTGAATTTTCATGTTATTTAATCATGTGATCAACAGGATTGTGGCTATTTAAGATGGCGACTATCCTTTGGTATATTGGAAGTCTGAGGAAGGGCAGGTGGCCTGAAACGTTACACTAATAACTAAATTAATAAACACATTTTTTTTCTCGTAAATTAGCTTTTTTTTTTTTTTTTTTTTTTTTAAGGAAAACATTAATTTGCCATAATTTTTTTTTTGTCATTTTCCAACAATAATCCTCATAACTTCGACTTTTACTTTTTCATACTTTTTTTCCCTCCAGTTTCAGGTATTGTACCTAAAAGTACCACAGATTAGATAAACAGCATTAATTTGCAGCTTTTTAAAATCATTTGTGTGAATTTGTGGCTTTTTCTTTAAAAAATTCCCCCCCCCCACTCTGTGTGTGTGTGTGTGTGTGTGTGTATGTATATATAATACAATATACTGTTTTGCCATCCATTTTATTATCATATTACCTCCACCAAGGGAGGACGGAGGTCGTTTTTACTGGCGTTGGTTTGTCTGTTAGCAACATAACTCAAAAAGCTACAAATGGATTTTGATGAAATTTTCAGGAAAGGTGTGTAATGACACGGAACAGATGATTAGATTTTGTTGGTGATTAGGATCATGATGTGGATGCAGCAATTTTTTGAATATTATTTTATATATTAATCTGGCGCTTTCCTGTACTGCCCCTTTAAGACGTGTCCACAAAGTTATGTGCGTGGTCACACCATAGGGCCACACGCCTCGGCAACCCAGAAGCCAAACACTGCAGAAAAAGTATTAGGGGGCGTGTCCACCAAACTGGTTTTTCCTGCTGTGGGCGACTATTTTCTGTTCATTCTCTATGCAGTCCAGCGTTTCAGCGCTGAGCGCCCTCGGTGCTGAAACGCTTTGAGCGGTGGCCGCTTTTTGTCACAATGCTCAGGGCTGAAAAAAGTTCAGCTTGTCAGACTACTGTACAGCTGCGCTTGTCAATGTCGGACCTTTCTAAGCAGCCAATCAGAATTAAAGAAGGGCGGGCCATAGGACACCAGTACAGAAAGGGGAGAGCTGGAGGTGACGGTGGAGGAGGTGGAGGCTGAACTTTGCTGCATCAAACATTAATTTGTAGTTGATAACTGCAAAAAATGGAATGATACCGCACTGTTGTGTAATATTGCTGAATAATTATGAAGCTTGTCAGTAAACTGTAATGGAGAAGAGAGGAGGAAAAAAAAACTGAGCTGAAAGATTCAATAAACCGTGATGTTGATTTAAGGTGGAATTGCCCAGACACAATGTATGGTCAATACAGTTATGACAGTCTGGTTGTTATTATTAGATTATAATATAGTCATGTTGCTTTTGCTGTCGTTTCTGTCTGTTAATAATAATAATGGATTGCATTTATATAGCACCTTTCACTTAAATTTTTAGCAAAGGTGTATAATGTTACACTGAACACATGATTAGATTTTGATGATGATCTCAGAATGCACACCTCCACCAAGGCTCTTATCCTCTCTCAGAGTGTTGGCAGCAATACTCCAAAACTCCTGGATGGATTTGGATGACATTTTCCCCAGAGCTTGTTCTTGGCCCAGAGATGAACGCATTAGATGTTGGAGGTGATCCGTGAGTGCATACCTCCACCAAGGCCCTATCTCACAACGTACAGATGGATGGTGATGTGGACGGATGGAGGGGAGGACAAAGAGATGGAAGGATGGAGCCTTGGCTGAGGGATGCACTCTGAGTGCCCTCTAGTTTATTATTGCTCTGAGTGCTGCTATCCCTTTGCTGTGGCAATCCTGTAATTTTCTCATTGTGGGACTAATAAAGGTTTATCTCATCTTTATCATCTTTATCAGCTAAGATTCAAAGACTTTTTTTGTCAATACTTCTGTATGTAGAGGACATACAGTAGAATTGAAATGCTGTTTCTCTTTTAGTAGTGTGCAATATACACTGGAGAAAATGAGTAGCAACATTTTTCTCATTAAGCATATTTCTTTTCTTTTTTTTTTTTTTTCCTCCCCTTGTCCTGTCAGGCAGCTAGGCAAGCAGAACAGGGATCGGTCACCCTTATTGTGCCAAAACAGATTTACTTTGCCAAGAGGAGCTTATACACTACCTGTGTATTGTTGTAAACTCCTGTAATAACTTTTAATACTTTATTTCAATTATTGTACCCATGGAAGACCCAACAGGATGGGGAAGAGGGAAAGGAAGTGTGTGGAGGGGGAAAGAAAAGGGAGGGGAACAGACAAAAAAAGAAACGACTAAAACAAACAAAAGACAAACTGCTTCTTCCACTGAAGATGCCTCAACACGAGTCTGGTTTCCGCACCTGTTAAAGGAGAGACACTTGTGCGTGTATGTCTGCATGCATATATATATATATATATATATATATATATATATATATATATATATATATATATCTTGTTCTACTGTACATGATTGGTTGTACGGTTGAATGACAATAAAGGGTGATTTAATTAATTTAATTTATATATATGCAGCAGCACAGTAGCGCTCAGCGCTACAAGTGTGTCTCATTTTGCTGGAGGAAATAAAACTCTGCAACCTGCAAGGGGCGGCGCAGTGGTGGAGTGGTTAGCACTGCGGCGGCACAGCAACTCACCCTTGGCCGGGGGATCCTGAGTTCGATCCCAGCCCCCGACCAACAGTGATCTGTGTGGAGTTTGCATGTTCTCCCCATGTCTGCATGGGTTTACTTCGGGATTTCTCCAGTTTCCTCCCACATGCCAAAAACATGCACGTTAGGTTAATTGGCATCAAACTGGGGATTCTAAATTGTCCTTAGGTCTGACTGTGAGAGTGAATGGTTGTCTGTCTCTCTGTGTTGCCCTGCGATGGACTGGCGATCTGTCCAGGGTGGACCCTGCCTCTCACCCAAAGATGCTGGGATAGGCTCCAGCCCCCCTCCGTGACCCAAAAAGCATTAAGTGGAAGAAGATGAATGAATGAAATAAAACTCTGCAACCTTCCAGCTTGTCGCATCTCAGCTGAACTTATTCCTCCACTCTATCTCTCTATCTCTCTATCTATCTGCTCCAGAGGAGTGTTGGATGGCTTGTCGGTCCGTGGGGGGGACGGGGGAGGGGTGGAAAGGACAGTGTGCTCCGCTCACAGATCCAGCACGTTGAACGGCGAAATGAAGGAAGCAGCCTGAATGGGGGAAATCAGCGCTGACTGCGTTGATTTCCACCAAGCTCCCTGACTCAGCTCATGATAAGCGGACCTCCCATGCACAGAAGCTCCGCACGCACACCACAGGATTACGAGGACAGTGCAACTGCCAGCTATGTGGTCACTGCACCAAACACGCGCCGGATTTAAATAGGGTGAGATGAGCTGGAAGGCTGCAGAGTTTTATTTCCTCCATCAAAATGAGACGCACTTGTAGCACTGTGCGCTACTGTGCTGTGTTGTGCTGTGCCTCTGAGGCATGTCACACAAGCTCTTTTATCAGTGATACAGGGAGAGAGAATGCGTGGCACATTAGCATAACAGTCAATACACATGATTAGCATGACACTGGTTGGCTCTTTGTCTGTCTGCATTGTCTTCTGTATGCAAATTGCCTTCCGTTTCCTCCACCCTTGCTGAGCATGAAATAGTATCAGTCTGCATTGTGCTGGGTCACCACACGGCTCCCCCCAGAACGCTCAGAAGGGGCTGTGACCCCCCCCCCCCCGTCGTTTGGCTCCAACTCCGGTAGAACAGTCAGAGGGCATGCCAGTCTGTGCGGGGGGGATGGGGGAGGGGTGGAAAAAAACGGTGTGCTCCGCTCCAGGTTCCAGCACGTTGAACAGCTGTGGATCTTGGGCGCACGGGCCGGTGCGCTTCGTGCATAATGGAACAAGACAGCGATCAGCCGGCTTTAGGGAGTGAGGTGCGGGAAGAGCGCTGAGGAGGAGGGGGAGGGGGGTGGGAGTAAGTGAGTGCCGGCCCGGGACGTCAAAGGTGTCTAGGCCGTGCAAAAACTGCGTGTGGCTCCGTGGTGGTGAGGGACTTTCCCAATAAACCTGGCGGAGATCCACAGCGGCTGGGGGGGGGGGGGGGATTAAGTCTCTGACTCCTGTCGCAGCTCGATCCAGCGAGGATGTGGGGAAAGCGAGCGGCGAAATTCTCTGAGGATGTGTAGCGGCTGTGAAACAACTGCAGCTGTGTGAGGGACCTGGCGGTCTGGCTTTTAGGTGCAGAAGCAGCCCTAAAGCCATCGGGGATGGCAATCTGCTAAATTCCCCTTGTGGCTGAGAAACCCATACAAAGTCCTGTGTGCAGGCTGCGCATCTGTTTCAGGTGTGTGAGCAGCCCTGAAGGTTCCGAGGCTGGTGATCAGCCATGTTTCTCAGGCATGTGCAGTAATGGAGGACGATGTGTCAGTCTGTGGAGCCGGTTCGTCTCTGTGTGTGGTACGCGCTTGGTGCAGTGATCACATAGCTGGCAGTTGCGCTGTCCTCGTAATCCTGTGGTGTGCGTGTGGGGCTTCTGTGCATGGGATATCCGCTTGTCGCAAGCTGAGTCAAGGTCGGGGAGCTTGGTGGAAATCCACGCAGTCAGCGTCGGTTTCCCCGTTTAGGCTGCTTCCTTTGTTTCGCTCGTGTCGCCATTCATGGTGCGTGTCGGTCCAAGTGCTGCCCGCTCTGGGGCGCACGCTTCAGTGAGGATGAAGAGGTTATGGTGTTCTCTGGTCCTCTTCTGTCCACAGCACGGTGAAGGGGAGCAGATGGTCATTCTCTCTCATCAGGTCACCAGTGTGGAGAGAAAAGATCAGGCAAGGGGCGCACCATGACACGTCGGGGTCACCAGTGTGGAGGAATAAGTTCAGGCGAGATGCGACGAGCTGGAAGGTTGCAGACTTTTATTTCCTCCATCAAAATGAGACGCACTTGTAGCGCTGTGTGCTGCTGTCCTGTCTGTGCTGTATTGCTGAGGCATGTATCGTCAGCTCTTTTTTTATGTTATACGAACAGAGAGAATGCATGGCATATTAGCATATTGATATACAGTACATTTCAGTCAATACATATGATTAGCCTGACCAACTGGCGCCCGGACATCTTCTCCTTAATCCGGGGATGTACTGTATAAACAATAGTCCATTGTTCTGGTTGTCCCCCCAGGCACTCTCTGTCTGTATGTGAATGGTCCTCTGCTTCTTCCGGACCTTCTGAGTGTGAGGATGAAAGTCCCTGTAGATTGCGGTGGGTCCTCTATCTATGGCACATGCAAAATAAGTGTGCATGTGAGTGGTTTGTTAGGAAACATACAAAGGGGGGGCCGGACGCAGCAGCCTTCCCCCGGGAACCCCAAGCAGGCAAGGCAGGGCCACCAACCCCCACAGGGCACAAACGTCCAAGGTCAGCAAGCCCCAGGAAAGCCAGGCATCCTCCCCCAGAGGGACAATTGAGGGAGGCCAGGTCGCTCAGAGTCCAGTGTGGTGAGCCCCCCCCAGCGGGGCCACGCCTGCCTCAGGAGGTCAGTGGCCCCACCCCCCGGGCCAGAGACCGGGCCCACCCCAGCGCCACCGCCACACACCCTGGGGAGCCCACATGCCGAGAGGCACTACCCCCCCCCCCCAATCCAGCGCCTCCTGACTCAGACACACCCCTCCCCACACCTGCACACCATATGCACTAACTCACTGTCACTCCTCCAGACCAACCCATTCTCTCTCACTCCTGTACCTGCCCAAACTCACCCCTCATTCACAAGGCACCTGCAAAGCAGATGCAACGAGCCTGAATGCCCACCAGTGCCCGGCAGTGGCTGGGGAGACCGCCGGCGCAGGCCACAGAAGCAGACCACCACCCCCGGCGCCCACCCGAGCAACTGATCAGCAGACCACCGCGGGTGCCCCGAGATGCCACCCGACATGCAAAGCGCCGCACAAAACAGACCCACCATCACCACCTCCATTCATCACCCCCTCACTCACTTACGCTCATTCATTCATTCATCTTCTTCCACTTAATCCTTTTCAGGTCGTGAGGGGGCTGGAGCCTATCCCAGCATCTTTGGGCGAGAGGCAGGGTCCACCCTGGACAGATCACCAGTCCATCGCAGGGCCAACACAGAGAGACAGACAACCATTCACTCTCACAGTCATACCTAAGGACAATTTAGAATCCCCAGTTTTGATGCCAATTAACTTGCATGTTTTTGGCATGTGGGAGGAAACTGGAGAAATCCCGGAGTAAACCCACGCAGACACGGGGAGAACATGCAAACTCCACACAGATCACTATTGGTTGGGGGCTGGGATGGAACCCAGGATCCCCTGGCCAAGGGTGAGTTGCTGTGCTGCCGCAGTGCTAACCACTCCGCCACCGCGCCACCCCTATTTGTATAAATACATTATATTATATTGTATATTTATATGATTTGTATAAATATAAAAAAATTCAGTCTCACTCTCTTGGTTGTATCTATACATTCAGTAGCATCCAGGGATTTTGACAACATGATGGGTCCCAGGTTCCCCACCGGGCCCCCATGTCCCCAGCAGGAGGGCAACAGGGGTGGGGGAAGACCCCCTCCCCCCACACACAAAACATGGTGGGTGTATGTCAGTTATAAGATGTAATTGTGTGTTAATATGTGGACTACCAAAGTGCAATTAAAATTGGGGGGCTAGTGATTGGAGCACTGCCAGCCACTGCGATGGGCAGGGGGCCCCCATCCCCACAAGCCCTCAGTGTCTAAAATGCAACTTAAAATACCTGTATTTTACCTGTAAAATACCTGTAATTGCAAGTACAGTGCAGTAGTGTAGGTGCAGACAGTGACAGATAGGACTGCACATGATTAGTATTGCAGTAACGGACAGCAGCAGGTATGACACTTGTGCAAATGATTGCAGTAAGATGCAGTGACATACAGCAGCAGGTGTATTACTGTTGGTGCGCCAGTCTTTCTGTGCCAACAGCTGAGGTAGTTATTGTGCAGGTGAGTGTGTAACGGTCCAGGGGCGGGGAAGGGGGGGCAGAGTTCAGGGTCCTGATGGCCTAGTGAACAAAGCTATTTAACAGTCTTGTGGAGTGGGCCCAGAGGATCCGGTACCTTCTCCCTGAAGGCAGGGGGCTGAAGAGGGAGCGTGAGGGGTGAGAGGTGTCACCTGCTATGTTGATGGCTCTGCCGGTGAGGCGGGTGTGGTAGATGTCCGAGAGGGGTAGCAGAGGGGCACCGATGATCTTGGTGGCTGCTTTCACTGTGTGTTGTAGAGTTTTCCAGCAGGAGGTGCTGCAGCTTCCTTACCACACCGTGATGCAGCTGGTGAGGATGCTCTCAATGGTGCCCCGGTAGAATGAATACATGATGGGGCATGGGACTTGTGCTCTCCTCAATTTGCAGAGGAAATGGAGGCGAGTTTGTCCCTTCTTGGCCAGTGATGTGGTGTTGTAGGACCAGGAGAGGTCCTCAGAGATGTGCACCCCCAGGAACTGGGTGCTGTTCACCCTCTCCGTAGCTGCTCAATCAATGATCAGAGGGGGATGCTGTGTGTCCTCTCCTGAAGTCAACCACAATCTCCTTGGTTTTTCCCACATTCAGGAAGAGATTATCTTTACACCACTGGACCAGTTAGTTTACCTCATTTCTGTAGTTGGCCTCTTCATTGTTGGTGATGAGACCCACCACAATCATGTTGTCCGCAAACTTGATGATGTGGTTGGTGTTGTAGGTTGGTACAGTCATGGGTCAGCAGGGTGAAGAGCAGTGGGATGAGCACGCACCCTTGTGGGGCCCCTGTGCTCAATGTGATGGTCTTGGAGGTGTTGCTGCTGACCTGCACATTATGTGGCCTCCCTGTAAGAAAGTCCAGCACCCAGTTACAGAGACAGGTTTTGAGTCCCAAGTGTTCGAGTTTTTGTATTGGGTGCTGGGGGATGATTGTATTGGATGCTAAACTGAAGTCCAAGAACAGCATTCGCACATAGTTCTTTGAGTCCAGGTGGGTGAGGGCTGGATGGAGAGCTGCAGCGATGGCATCTTCTGTGGATCTGTTTGACCTGTATGCAAACTGAGATGGGTCATGGGAGGGAGGGAAGGTGGACTTGATGTTCTGCATGACCAGCCGCTCGAAGCACTTCATTATGATGGGGGTCAGCGCTACAGGTTGGTAATGGTTATAGCTGGATGGGACAGGCTTCTTTGGGACTGGTGTTATGGTAGCAATTTTGAAGCATGTGGGGACAATAGCTTGACTCGGGGAGATGTTGAAGATGTCAGCCAGGACATTCTTGAGCTCCTCCGCACAGTTCTTCAGAACGTGACCTGGTATGTTGTCTGGTCCAGCTGCCTTGCGTGGATTTATTCTGGAGAGGGTCCTCTTCATGCTAGCCACATCCAGACTTATGGTTTCCTCATCTGGGGGGAGTGATTGTAGAAGAATTAGTGTTATAAGGTACAAAGATTATCTAATTTATACACATGAGTGTGTGTGTGTGTGTGTGTGTGTGTGTGTGTGTGTGTGTGTGTGTGTGTGTGTGTGTAAACGAAGGTTTGCCTCAGGACCATACACAAACAAAAACTCATTTGGGGCACCAGTCCAAAAGCTTGGACAATGTACCGGAGTGGTGGCTCAGTTGGTAGAGCATCTGCCCCACACCCGAGAAGCCTGGGTTCAAATGCTGGCCGGGTCATGCCAAAGACCATATAAAAGTGGAACTGCCTGCCGTCCAGCTTGGTGCTCAGCAATAATGGAACGGAGGAGATAAATTTGTGGCGGTGCCTTGCATGGCAGTGACCCCTCTGATTCTAGTTGTGATTTACATTATAGATAAGAGAAATGTAATTTCATTCTACAGTACACAATTGGCTGTATGGACTGAATGACAAAGTTGGCTTTACCTTTTGGCTTTATTAATAACTAATCTTTATACCTTCCATCAGTCAGTCTCAAATATTCGTGAATTCTCCTGCATGACTCAAGAAAACAGACACAAGACACAAATCAAGCAGAAACTTCCATAGACCGTTTACAGTTTTAATGATCAGGCTCCGCTTAAATTACATTACACTCAGCGGACTTGTAGGCAAGGTGAAATGATCGAGTATCAAGCATCACATTCAACTTGTAATGGACTATTGAGCATAAAGGATATGATCACATTTGTGGAACCAAGGAAACCTTAGTGTGAATTTGTAACTGATGAAAATGGAAACTGAAATAACTGTAACCAAAATATGAAGAAAATTGGACGCAATTTTTATGAAGAAAATGATAAAAGCTGATTATATGAAAAAAGAAATTCTGGATTACTCTAAAAAGGAACGGAGGTTAATAAGAGGGATACTATTTCTCTTTAATTCTATAGCTTTTACCAGAGTTTATGAACTAGCTTTAACATGAGAAAAATTATGGCATATTTTAAGGCAATGACCATCGCATTAACTCAGCAGATAAACAAGAGGGATCTTGCTCACATGACCAGTTGCGTTGGGGTTTTTTCAGTTGGATCCGTGGCTGAAGATTTGATGATACAGGAAAATATCTGCCAGCGGATATTTCTTCCCAGAGGCAAACCGTCAAGAGCTGATATCTGGCAACGATGAGACTACTGGCCGCTGAGGGGTATGTCATATGCAGGGACAATGCGGGAATTTTTCAGTGGCTTTCCTGGGTCCAGATACTTTGGAGTTCATTCAAAGTCACAGAACTAAAGAGGAAAAAATGATCTAAGCCACAAACTCCGAGTTCTTCAGATGTCGTGGTAATTGGGCATAGGCAGTTTCCAGTGGGAGTTAAAATCAGGATCAGTCCACTTCAAACACAGTGAGTTAAGGAAACAGAGAAGAAACTTAACAAATTATAAAACAGAAAAAAACATCTGAGAAAATGGAGTTTCACTCCATATAGAAGAGATGAGCTCAAAGAAGGAAAGAATCTTTCCTCAGATGCTTACAGAAAAGACAGAATTCAAAGCAGGAACATAACTGAACTCAAAAAAAAAAAAAACAACTTTGGAGTTTCTCCTCCCTTAAACTGAGTACTTTCAAGGGAGAAACTTGACTGACAGTAAAAAGAACCAATTATCGTCTATCACGGAAGATTCAAATGGACTACGGCTCAATAAGGAAGCGGTCCTTTGGAACTGACCAACAGAATGAAAGGGGACGTCAACCAACAGAGTGGCTGGTGATTGGCTGAGACCAGTCATATGACTTGCGTACTGTAAGCTTATCAGGAGAAAAAAACACATTAACTTTGAAATCCATATTATATACTTTATAATCTAAGCTAACTTCTGTGATTCATGACTAATTTTCATTGTTACTTCCAGTGAGCCTGCACTTTCATAAACTTGTTTAAACAGATTTTCAAACCTGCAATACATTTCAAATCAATGATTAATGAAACATTTCAAACCATAATTGTCCATCACAAGGTTGGCCATCTCCTCAAATAATGTCCTGACAATTATCCTGAGAAATGAAAATCTTGGAGAGTTAATTTTCAGTCAAAAAAAAACAAACAGTACAGAAGTACAGCAAACATGCAGTATTCCTGAGCTGTCCACAAGGGGGCATTGTTGGGCTTTGGATAATTCCTAGGAGACTTTAGGAATGTAGTTGGTACCTGGAGGATGTCACAACAACCCTTAGCACATAAAACTGTCTGGTTGGGAAGGAAGTCTATTGAATTTACAATCACTGTCCAAGCCTTTCCTGGCATGAAGAGGATTTTGGGGGTCTCAGTTCAAGACAGGAATGTGGCGTCTGGGCAGTTTATTTAGGAAAGAGGGTGACCGGAAGGTCTTCTGTTTTGCAGAGACTGTTTATGTAACTTGGAACTCAGCATTTAACGTTACATGGTCTTCTGTGTTGATGTGCTGCAAAACAGCCAGAGAAGTCATTTAGTCATGTGAAAAAATTAGGACACCTCATTAAATATTCAGTTCTTTAAGAAATGTTCACATATCTATTTCTAACCTTGTTTTTATTTGCATTTTTTTTAACATTTATTTTAGCCATTTAAAGTGGGAATGAATGTGGGGGTGTCCTAAAAAAGATGGGGGGTGTCCTAATTTATTCCTCACTGTTTTAGAATTGCATTCTCCAGAAAATTTGAAAAGTCTTTAATTCATTTTTAATTGTTCAGTTGTATTACATGAATCTCCCAGTATTTTTAACATTAATATGAAATATTCAAATGTCCATGTGTTAACACACACACACACACACACACACACACACACACACACACACACACACACACACACAGGGTGTACTAATTTTTTCACATGACTGTAAGTTGTTAAAACCAAAGAACTCATCCTGGACTTGAGGAAGAACAGACAGGACCACCCCCTCCTCATAAATGGTGACCGTGTGGAAACCGTCCCCACCTTCAGGTTCCTGGGCACCCACATCTCCTCTGGCCTCTCCTGGACTGTCAACACCAAGGCCCTGGTGAAGAAAGCCCAGCAGTGGCTGCACTTCATGTCCTGAGGAAGAACAACCTGGACCAGAAGCTGCTGCTGGCCTTTGTCGCTGCTCAGTGGAGTGCGTGCTCACCTACTGTCTGGGGGGGTGGTACGCCGGCTCCACAGCCAAGAACAAGAAGGCTGTACAGAGGGTCATCAACACCGCCCAAAAAATCATCGGTGCCCCTCTGGCCTAATCGTAAGTTGGATCTCGATGGTTGAAATCCTGCAGAAGCGCGCTGGTTCCTCAGCTGCGCGTGATGTGGGAGCTGCGTCTCCTCAGAGGCCTTCGATAATAATTAATTAGATATCTAATCCGATCTCAAATTAAGGAGTTTCAGACTTTAGATAAAAATCATAGCTATACGTCAAACAGGTTCATTTTGTCTTCTTTCAATTATTTATCCTTTTTTTTTTTTTCCTTTGAAAGACAAAAGTAAAATAGAAAGATGTCTTTACCTTCTTTACATGTTTCAACTGCAGTTGAAACATGTAAAGAAGGTAAAGACATCTTTCTATTTTACTTTTGTCTTTCAAAGGAAAAAAAAAAGGATAAAAAATCATAGCTTCTGGTATGTGATTAGTCAAGAAAAATATTATAAAAATAAAGTCAAGATTAAAGTTTACATTAAAATTAAACAAACTGTGATTTTACAGAAAGTTTAACAAAGAAAAAGAGAAGTAAAAATTGGAGTTTAACTCCGATTAAGAATTGAGCTCAAAGAAATAGGAATTCCTAGGCATTTAAGAGAAAAAGAGAAACATTAAAATACAAAGTTACATAAACAAATTACGAGTTATCGGCACTGTGTTCAGAAAAGCGACATGTGGTCGGAGTCTTTGTTCTTCCTTGCTGTGTGTAGACAATAGACTTCAGAGAGACGAACGAGTCCAAAGAGAAAAGATCGGTGGAGAAGGGGCGAAGAGAAAGGAGGGAAAAAAAAGACTGAAGCAGGGGTCTCTCTGCTATTTATAAGTCCTGTTGAGCTATTGCGGGCTTCTGGCCTGGCCGGAATCTCAGCCAATGAGAGTCCTTCGTGAGAGGCCCGATGAACCTTTGGTCCAATAACAGTCTATTGTTTGGAGCTCTTTGGGATGAAGAGTTGTTGTCATGCAGAGATTGGCTGCTGGAGTCACATGGTTCCAGAGGCAAATTTCCGATACATACTGGAATGTGCTATTTTCCTTATGTATTAAACTAAGTTAACTTTAGTATATCTTATAAGCGGTGCTTATAAAAAAATCACTAAAAATCACTTTATCAATTATAAAAAAAAATCACAGATTAATGCATTTCACACATTATTGATTTTCCACATTAAAACATCAGAGTCCATTTGCTTTTCATAGTTCTGAAAAGAAGAAGGTTTAGAATTGAGTTTGTAATAATGTACTTTAAAGTTCACTGGTTAAATCCAGCATGTCCCAGAGTTTAAGGAAATTAGCTGAGTTGTGGATCTGTGTAGCCAGGTCTGTTGCATGTTTATGGGGGCAATAAACCAGAGCCAGACGTTGGGGAAATTCCTTAGGCTGGTTTTAACAAAGGAATGGGATTTCAGCTGTGGCCTGGAGGAAGAAAATCCATTTTTTTGACTGTCTTACTCCTGGGTGAAACAAAATGTCTTTAAGCAGAAGAATAATTATTGCTGAGCCAAAGTGAGATGATGCTACACCCACCTGAGGCCACAGGTGAAGATGTGGCTGCACCCTCTGCAGTTTGCATATCAGCCCCATTTAGGAGTTGAAGGCACTGTCATCTACCTGCTGCAACAAGCCCATCTGCACCTGGATGGAAGAGGAGACACTGAGAATCACTTTTTTTGATTTCTCCAGTGCCTTTAACACCATCCAGCCACTGCTGCTGGGTGAGAAGCTGCGGGTGATGTGGGTCAACAGCTCTGATCTCCTGGATTACTGACTACCTGACAGGCAGACCACAGTTTGTCAGGCTGGGCAGTGTCTTGTCTGATGTGGTGGTTAGTGATATGGGAGCTCCACAGGGGACTGTGCACTCCTTTTCTCTTCACCGTATACACCACCGACTTTCAGTACAACAGAGTCATGCCACCTGCAGAAATTCTCTGGTGACTCAGCTGTTGTGGGGTGTATAAGAAGGGGAGAGGAGGGGGAGTACAGGGCACTGGTAGACAGATTTGTGGAGTGGACGGAGCAGAATCACCTGAGGCTGAATGTCAGCAAGACCAGAGAGATGATGATTGACTTCAGGAAGAGGAAGACGCCTTCTCAGCCACTGCAGATTAGGGGGGGGGGGGGGGGGGTTGAGGACTACAAATATCTGGGTGTCAGGATCAGCAGTGAGTTGGACTGGAGATCCAACACCGATGCTGCGCACGAGAAGGGGATGAGCAGACTCTACTTCCTGAGAAAGCTGAGATCCTTCAACGTGTACAACAGGATGCTGGAGCTTTTCTACCAGACTGTTGTTGCCAGCGCCATCTTCTTTGCTGCTGTCTGTTGGGGTAGCAGTATCAGGGCCAGAGACACCAACAGACTTGACAAGATCATCAAGAGGGCTGTAATTGGTCTCAGACCGGAGACCTTTGAGACAGTGATGGAGAGGAGAACACTAAATAAACTGTGATCCATCATGAACAATCCTGATCACCCCCTCCACCACACACTGTACAGACAGCGAAGCACTTTCTCCAGTAGACTACTACAGCTTCGTTGTCAAACGGCCAGGAACAGGAAATCTTTCCTGCCACATGCCATTTCACTGTACAATAACTCACTATGATGTTGTATTCTGGTCACCACTATGCTGCCACACTGCACCTTACAGTCTGACTGGTACCTCACATTTCACTCTGCTCCTGATAGTCCTGCATTTTGCGGCAGGTATGATTCATGTTTATACAGGTCACCATCTATTCGTCTATGATGTACATATATAAGTTTTTAGCAGTTTTACTTTCCATGAGTAATCCCTTTATCTGTTATGCTGTGTGTGCTTCTGTGTTTGGTTGTCTACTGTCATGCTGCTGTTAAACTGTAATTTCCCAGTTTGGGATCAATAAAGTACATCTATCTATCGTAAATTTGTGATATTCTCATAAATTTTTAATGTTTCCTGTAAATTTTCAACTTTTTGTCATAGATTTGTACTTTTTTTCTTGTAAATTTTCAACTTTTTTCTTTGTGATTTCGTGACTTTTCTGAGCCAGAATGATTTTAGGCTGACTCCCCACCTTTCTGTGGGGAGTCTGCATGTTCTCCCTGTGCTGCGTGGGTTTCCTCCAGGAGCTCCAGTTTCCTCCCACAGTCCAAAGACGTGCATGTCGGGTTAACTGGTCATTCTGAATTGGCCCTAGGTATCGGTCTCCTGTAGGCCCTTAGAATGGAGGGTTGGTACGAGTGAAGAGCTTTGAGTGGTCTTTGAGACTAGAGAAGTGCTATATAAGTACAGGTCCTTATTTTACTGACTTTTATTTCCTGTGTGTACCAGGCCAGTTATGATGCAGAGAGCGTGGGCAACTGTCCGTTCTGTCAGAGACTCTTCATGATCCTGTGGCTGAAGGGGGTCAACTTCACTCTGACCACCGTCGACATGAGGAGGTCAGAGGTCAACTTTTAATTCACCTTGTTATTGTTACCTCCTATTATTACCTCGTTATGACCCTGTTATCTCCCACCACCACTAATCTACCCAGTACCAACACCACGGTTTGGCTCAGTTTCTTCTGAGGACACGCAGGGAGCCATGATGGGGGGAGGGGAGCCTTGAATTTGGGGTAAAAAAAGAAACAACAAACGACTGTATAAGAGGAAAAGTCTCATTTACAAAAAAAATTAAAATTTAGTCATTTAAAAACATTTATAAAAAATAAAAAAGCTCAAATTTAAAACAAAAATCCCACAAATTTATAAAAAAACCCCAAAACTTGGAACTTACAATAAACACAAATTCACAAGAAAAAAGACTTAAATTTGCAACCAAAATCTCTAATTTATGAGAATAACATGGTTCACATTTACAACAAAAATGCAAAAAAATATTGCCAAAATGCCCAAATTATAGCAACAGAAAAATTACAAACATAAAACCCCTCAAATTTACAACCCCCCCCCCCCCAAAAAAAAAAGAATGAAAAAGGTCAAATTTAGACCAAAAAAACATAAAATTTTGAAGAAAATGGCTGACATTTACAACCAAAAATTATAATTTGAGAAAAAGTCTTGAATTTAGAACAAAAACCCACAAGAAAAAAGCCTCAAACTTTGAGAAAAAACCCTGAATTTGTTACCTTTTACTGTAAATTTAAAATGTCCCTTCACATGGAGGTTTATGTATGTAGAGGGCAGACAGCACCGAGGCATCCCTTCACTGGTATTAAACACTGGGCCCGTCTTCAGGAAACCGTCACCCTGTTGGAACACCTGGCTGTCCTGCAATAATGTACATGAACTACGTTACCCACAAGGCAAAAGGGCAGTCCTGGTAACACATTTATAACACAAAACTTTGACAAAAAGCACAAGTTTGTCAGAAAAAACTGACCCAAAAAATTCACAAATTACTATGGAAAAAATGCTCAAATTTAAAACAATAAAATCACAAACACAAAACACTCAAATTTACAAAAAATCTAATTTATAAAGAAGAAAAGGATTAAAATTAGAAGGAAAAACACACAAATTTATAAGAAACTTGAATTTAGAACACCCCCCCACAAACACACAAATTCATAAGGAAAAGAGATTCAAATTTACAACCAAAATTCACTGATTTACTAGGAAAAATGGTGTAAAATCACAAAAAACACAAATGAGAAAAAATACTCAAATTTACAACAACAACAAAAAAATCTAATTTATTCAGAAAAGCCTTTATTTTAGAACAAAAAACCCCACAAATTAGTAAGAAAAAGGCCTCAAACCTAACCCCTCCCAGAATTTACGGTATAATAACAAAAGCAGTAGCAAAAGTTGTAGCAGACATAGCTAAATGCATTGATGATGTCACTCACTGCAAAACCATCACTGTTCGTGCTAACCAAAAGCCATGGATGACAGCAGAGGTCCACAGGCTCCTGACGGTTGGGGACGCAGCCTTCAGGGCCAGTGACACTGCAGGACTAACAACAGCTAGGACCAACCTGTCCCGTGGCATCAAAAGGCAAAACGACAGCACAGCAAGAAAATATCTGGACACTTCAGCAACACCAGAGATGCACGTTCCCTCTGGCGTGGCATACAGACCCTCACCAACTACAAACCTCCATCTCAGACCTGTGAGAGTGACATCACACTGCTCAATGACCTAAACGACTTCTTTGGTCACTTAGAAGCACAAAACAGCACATCAGCACAGAAGACCACTCCTCCTCCAGACGAGCAGGCCATGAGTCTGGATCCAGCTAGCATGAAGAGGACCTTCTCCAGGATCAACCCACGCAAGGCAGCTGGACCAGACAACATACCAGGTCGTGTTCTGAAGGACTGTGCAGAGGAGCTTAAGAATGTCCTGGCCAACATCTTCAACATCTCCCTGAGTGAAGCTGTTGTTCCCACATGTTTCAAAACTACCACCATAATACCAGCCCCAAAGAAGCCCGTCCCATCCAGCTACAATGATTACTGGCCCGTAGCACTGACCCCCATCATAATGAAATGTTTAGAGCGGCTGGTCATGCAGAACATCAAGTCCATCCTCCCTCCCTCCCACAACCCATCTCAGTTTGCATACAGGACAAACAGATCCACAGAAGATGCCATCACTGCTGCTCTCCATCCAGCCCTCACCCACCTGGACTCAAAGAACTCCTAAGGGAGAAATGCTGTTCTTGCACTTCAGTTCAGCATTCAACACAATCATCCCCCAGCACCTGATACAAAAACTCAATCACTTGGGACTCAAAACCTCTCTTTGTAACTGGGTGCTGGACTTTCTCACAGGGAGGCCACAGAATGGGGAGGTCAGCAGAAACACCTCCCAGACCATCACACTGAGCACAGGGGCCCCACAAGGGTGCGTGCTCAGCCCACTGCTCTTCACCCTGCTGACCCATGACTGTATACCAGCCTACAACACCAACCACATCATCAAGTTTGTGGACGACAGAACAGTCGGCCTCATCACTAACAGTGAGGAGGTCAACTACAGAAATGAGGTAAGCAAACTGGTCCAGTAGTATAAAGACAATAACCTCTTCCTGAATGTGGGAAAAACCAAGGAGATTGTGGTCGACTTCAGGAAAGGACACACACAGCACCCCCCTCTGATCATCGATGGAGCAGCTGTGGAGAGGATGAGCAGCACTAAGTTCCGGGGGTGCACATCTCTGAGGACCTCTCCTGGTCCAACAACACCACATCACTGGCCAAGAAGGCTCCAACTCGCCTCCATTTCCTCCACAAACTGAGGAGAGCACAAGTCCCCCCTCCCCCATGTACTCATTCTACCCTCATGCGCCTCCACCTGGCCCACGCCCCAACCACGAGTCCCCCCATGCCTTTTGTTCTTATATTGCACACATCATTGAAGAGAGAGAAATGGCATTTCAATTCTCCTGCATATCCTGTACGTATAATGGTGTTGACAAATAAAATCTTGAAGTGAATTGAAAAGAATTAAATTGACAAAAAAGCACAAATTTATCAGAAGCAATCCTCAAACTTACAAAAAATCCACAAATGAATAAGAAAATTTTTCAAATTTTAAACAAAAAAAAATCATAAACATAAAAAGCCCCAAATTTACAAAAATATCATTTATAAAGAAAAAAACCTTCAAATTTAGAACAAAAAAACAACCCTAATCCTAACAAAAAGGCCTCAAACTTAAAACAATAAAATCATAACTATATTATAACAAAAGCATTAAGTTGACAAAAAGTACAAATTTATTGGAAAAAAGTTTAAATTCATAAAACAGATTTCTAAGAAAAACAGGCCAAATCAACAAAATGATTCGGGTTTCATATTTGAAGTTTGTGTTCCCTGACATAATAATTTTATGAATTTTCCCCTATAATAATAATGTAATAAGACAATGACTGACTAAATATTTCAGGGCTCCAGATGTGCTGAAGGACCTGGCTCCAGGCTCCCAGCCTCCGTTCCTCATCTACAATGGTGAAGTTAAGACGGACACCAACAAGATCGAGGAGTTTCTGGAGGAGAAGTTGGCCCCACCACAGTGAGTCCTCCACTGTCCTGGTGCAACATTTACTGTAGAGTTACACCCCACTGATGACACCATAGCTACGTCTCACTTAGTTACATCCCACTGATGGCGCCATAGTGTAGTGGATTTATGGGTTTTATAGGCATTTTATTGTTGGTACAAGTATTAATGTAAATATGTGTCAAAAAGAGCATCCTGACACATCACGTCTTCAAAGGTCAGTGGAAGAAGAAGAAGCCGTGGTTACACGTGTGTTCGTATCTGTCATCTTGAGAGTCCATACTGTATTTTCGTGATCTCTCCGGTGGATTTGGGCTATGACGGTAGTCAGGCTTTCACGAAGTTGGTCCTGAGTGGGATCCAGAGGATCTAGTTTGGTTTTGACCTTGATGAGGTCAGTTGGGGAAATGTCTCGGATTTACATGTGATCGCAGTGTGGAAGATTGAGTAGGGCGAGGGGGTCCTTCCAACTCCAGGGTGTCAGAAGCAGCGCTGATAGCTAGCACGGTGGCAGGTTCAGCGTGCTTGTTGCGGCTTTGTTGCTGTTTTTGGAACACATAATGTGCAAACTCTCTCATCTGACTTATTGAGCTTGGCTTTGGGTTAGCTGTAACTCCAAGGTGGTGACTCACAGTGGGATGGAGGTTCTGGATGAAGAGAGTCTTAAAATTCTGGTCTTCTTCCATCCCTGGTGTATTTTGGGATCCAAAATATGCAAGAAGTCGTCACTGGTAGTAGGCCTGTGGAGGCTCTGAGCGACCTTGCTTCATGGCCAGGGCTGCCTATAGCCCTGATCGTAGGCAGTCGTTGGAGAATTCCTTTTCGATGACTCTGCAGAGTCGCATGTAGTCCGTCCTTATGTCTGTTGGCTGGCTGTCTATAAATTTTGATACCAACCTGTTAGATGTTAGTTTAATCAAATGGATGCAACTGTTGATCATAGCATCAGGGCACTTACGCAGGTAGTAGTCAATGTCTTGACCGCGGTGCGGTGGCACAGTGGTCAGCACTATGGCAGCACAGCAACTCACCCTTGGCGATGGGATCCTGGGTTCAATCCCAGCCCCTGACAAACAGTGATCTGTGTGGAGTTTGCATGTTCTCCCTGTCTGCGTGGGTTTACTCTGGGATTTCTTAGGTTTTCTCCCACAAGCCAAAAACACACAGGTTAGGTTAATTGGAGACTCAAGTGACCCTAGGTGTGAATGTGTGTGACTGGCAAAGGGATAGCGCCGTACCGTGGATGCCCTGAATTTCCCCTCTGGGGATCAATAAAGCGCACGCATGCACGCACACAAAATAGGCTCTGGTATCAGGTGAACTGGTAGGGTCTGGATCAAATTTCATGAGATTTCATGCGATCTTGTCAAGGTCGCAGACTGAAGGGGCACATACACACTGTCCATGCAATCGTACGTACTCGAAACAGGAGTCGGGCGATGGGGCGTGGTGGAAGTCCCAGTCTGGTGAGATGTGTTCTTCTTTCGGCCTACCCAACCTGTTGGCGGTTCGTGGCCTCGGCTGGGGAGCAGCCGGAGTTTCTGGAGGTTGTGGAAGCGAAAGTGGTCTTGCTTCCTTTTGTTGTCAGTATTCCTCCACTTCTTCTTTTAAATCCTTTAGGTATTGATGTGCTTCCTGTAGAAACAGTTGACATTCCGTGTAGTCTGACTTCATGTTTCCAAGTTGATCTTCAACTCTTCTGAGTTCCTTCTTCGTGTCCTGAAGAGCATCTTCAAGTTCACTGTTCTCTTGGCGAAGGAAGTCGCTGTCATGAGTCAATCGTTGCTTTCCTGGTTTTGCCTGGTTCAAATCTCACAACGCATTATCAAGTTGAGCTTGAGTGTCATCGTTTTTGTTTTGCGATTGTTCCAGTTTCTTCTTTAATGAGTTGTTCTCTTCCTGGAGAGAGAAGGTTGTTGATTGTTGATTCCTTAGCTCATTCTCAGCGCATAGCACTTTAGCTTCAGCTACTTTTAATCTTGCAACTAATGCTATCGCAAACTTTCCCAACGCACTGGGGAGATTCTTTCCTTTTGGTGGGTTTTCTGTGTAATCATCCAAAAGTTCTTCAGTGATTTGCTTCAGATCTTTGGGCTGTGTTTTCTTGACCCGTGTTGTGAAGCTAAATATAAAATCAGAAGTCCATTCTTCCAATGTTGCTTTAAGGTCATCCAGTTCAGTAAATTGGTTGGTTGTTTGTAGACCCGCCATGTTTGCTAGTTAGCTTAAAAATCAACTTGTTGATTGTAGCTAAATTTGTTAGTCAAGGGTTAACCTTGAGTGTTATTTTATATTGGTGGTAGTTATAAGCTTTTTTTTTTATAACTTGTTCCAACTTACAGGCTTGTAAGAAGGGAGATAGAATTTTGGAATTATTGTAGAAATCTGAAGATGTGTTAATTTATTTGTTTGTTGAAACTGTATTTTGATTTGTAGTTTAAAATGTGTGTGGATTGACTTTACTTAAATTTTCAAAGCCTAGTATTGGAATTGTCATCAATAACTAGCTTTGGATTTTTTTTTGTTGTCACTTTAAAGTGAGGTTTTTATTTACAAAAGGGAAGTAACAAAAATGGAAAAGGTTAAATGCTTTAGAGATTTAAGGTTATACGCTTTCACTTTCTTTTACAGTTAAAGCGTACCTCTGGTGGTCGTGAAGACGCATTTAACTTGAAAACATTATGAAAAAGTATTTCTTAATTTTGTAAATAATTCTTGCCGGCCATATACCACCAGACATATATTCAAATAGGACCTTGGCCATGGGCAGCCAATGAAAACTGTGGGCGCAGCCATGACACTTGCGGATGTGACGTCACTTCGTGGATAGGAAAAGACAATAATAAGCGTTTCCCTACGATTACGGTGCTGTTGTCCGTTGCTTTTGTTCTATTATGGCCAAATTTTCTGACTGTGCGGAAGAATTCAGGCGACATGGCTACAGGTTTGAGCCAGAAAGGTCTTCTGAGGGTTAAAGTGACGAAGTGGTCCTCACACACAACGCAATTTCGTCTGAAATTATTCGTCTGTGCGCTGTTTCCGCTCCGATCTTCTGACAAGGTGAGCTGGGTTTGGGTACACAAAAAAGTATTTCTTTGTTTTTTTCGCTTATTATTCAGACATCCAAAGGCTTTACATTCCGCCATGTTGCGATATCCATATCGCATTGTATGTTTTTGTTTTTACAAGAGCACCGAGTGTCTGCTGCTCTGTATATAGTTTTAGAATCATCTTCCATGTTGCGGCAGTTACGAGATCAGATGAGACAAGCCGCTGGATTTAAGCATTTATTTATTTATTTTCTACTCGTTTCAGTTCTGCATTTAATATGAACCCTGAGTTTGAAATAAACGTTTGAATTTGAATATCCCCGAAGCCGCTCCACATCCGGGTACTCGAGGCTCAGCCAGTACTGATCCAGATCGCGGTGTCAACGAAATTACGTCACAGGAAGCGTCCTAGAAGTTCATGTAGCCGCTACTATGGCTGTACCCATGTTTTGCTGACATAGCTGAACCAGCAGATCAGCAATGGATTTATATCAAATTGCTTTGAACGTGAATTTCAACTTAAACTTGAACTAGAACGTGAGACAGGGGCTCAATATAATATCTTTTTTTTCACGACCACCATAGGTACACTTTAAGGTTGACTTTGTCTTTAAATGAAAATAGGCTTTAACAAATAAAGCTTTAAATGTTTTAATATTTACAGATTAGGAAACAAGTGAATTGTTTTTGTGTATTTTGCTACCAAAGATTTTAGGAAAAAAAGCTAAAAGCTAATGTGCGGCGTATGATAAAATAAGGCAGCGATGCTGTGGTTTTAAGGAAGTTTATTATATCATACCGCCATCATGAGCTCCTCTCCCGGCGCCGTGCGCGCGCGCCGGGAGCGAGCCACGGCTCTCGGAGAAGAGGGACACAATGTCTGTGTCCTGCAGCAGCTGAAGTGTGAGTGAAAATGAGAGGTTGAACATGAATCTCAGACAGCTTATATACTCAGCTACAACAATACATCAAAGCATTCACATGGGTCGATATGAGCATTTGCATATGAGAGGCACAGACAGGATGCATGAACACAATGCATGGATGGCACATTAACCTCACAGCAGTGAAATGCATAAATGGCAGATTAGATCACAGCATGCAGCGGAAAAAAAACCCAGGAGTAGCGAGCTGTCTGTCCCTGTGTGTTGTGGGGGTTTTCCCAAACCGCCACAAATGGTGATTTACTTGATTGTTATCTATAAAGTTTTTATTTGCAGAATAATCAATGTTTTCACCTTTTGACTTTTCTTTTTTAAATCCTGGTGAGAAGTAGGGAGTTGGTTAATGTCTTCCTTTTCCTGTGGAGAAAAAACATGACCCAAGAATGGCACAATGACTTTAAATAACACTTAGGGCTTTTGAGTGTTAACTGATTAATGTGGTTTCCTGTTTTGAAAAATTTTGGTAAATATTTAGTGAATCACTAAATCCTTTGCCAACATGCACAGGGTTAACATTACTTTAAGGTCACTTTTGATTAAAAATTGTCATTTATTCAAATCCTTAAGTTGAACTGGGCTTCCTGTGGAAGGGATCAAATAATGCAGCTTAAAACACACATACAGTGGGGTAAAAAAGTATTTAGTCAGCCACCAATTGTGCAAGTTCTCCCACTTAAAAGATGAGAGAGGTCTCCAATTTTCATCATAGGTATACCTCAACTATGAGAGACGAAATGAGAAAAAAAAAAAAAATCCAGAAAATCACATCGTCTGATTTTTAAAGAATTTATTTGCAAATTATGGTGGAAAATAGGTATTTGGTCATTAACAAAAGTTCATCTCAATACTTTGTTATATACCCTTTGTTGGCAATGACAGAGGTCAAACGTTTTCTGTAAGTCTTCACAAGGTTTTCACACACTGTTGCTGGTATTTTGGCCCATTCCTCCATGCAGATCTCCTCTAGAGCAGTGATGTTTTGGGGCTGTCGCTGGGCAACACGGACTTTCAACTGCCTTCAAAGATTTTCTATGGGGTTGAGATCTGGAGACTGGCTAGGCCACTCCAGGACCTTGAAATGCTTCTTACGAAGCCACTCCTTCATTGCTCGGGCGGTGTGTTTAGGATCATTGTCATGCTGAAAGATCCAGCCATGTTTCATCTTCAATGCCCTTGCTGATGGAAGGAGGTTTTCACTCAAAATCTCATGAAACATGGCCCCATTCATTCTTTCCTTTACACGGATCAGTTGTCCTGGTCCTTTTGCAGAAAAACAGCCCCAAAGCAAGATGTTTCCATCCCCATGCTTCACAGTAGGTATGGTGTTCTTTGGATGCAACTCAGCATTCTTTCTCCTCCAAACATGACAAGTTGAGTTTTTACCAAAAAGTTCTATTTTGGTTTCATCTGACCGTATGACATTCTCCCAATCCTCTTCTGGATCATCCAAATGCTCTCTAGCAAACTTCAGACAGGCCTGGACATGTACTGGCTTAAGCAGGGGGACTCGTCTGGCACTGCAGGATTTGAGTCCCTGGCGGCGTAGTGTGTTACTGATGGTAGCCTTTGTTACTTTGGTCCCAGCTCTCTGCAGGTCATTCACTGGGTCCCCCCGTGTGGTTCTGGGATTTTTGCTCACAGTTCTCGTGATCATTTTGACCCCACGGGGTGAGATCTTGCGTGGAGTCCCAGATCGAGGGAGATCATCAGTGGTCTTGTATGTCTTCTATTTTCTAATAATTGCTCCCACAGTTGATTTCTTCACACCAAGCTGCTTACCTATTGCAGATTCAGTCTTCCCAGCCTGGTGCAGGTCTACAATTTTGTTTCTGGTGTCCTTTGACAGCTCTTTGGTCTTGGCCATAGTGGAGTTTGGAGTCTGACTGTTTGAGGTTGTGGACAGGTGTCTTTTATACTGATAACGAGTTCAAACAGGTGCCATTAATACAGGTAATGAGTGGAGGACAGAGGAGCCTCTTACAGAAGAAGTTACAGGTCTGTGAGAGCCAGAAATCTTGCTTGTTTGTAGGTGACCAAATACTTATTTTCCACCATAATTTGCAAATAAATTCTTTAAAAATCAGACAATGTGATTTTCTGGATTTTTTTTTTTCTCATTTTGTCTCTCATAGTTGAGGTATACCTATGATGAAAATTGGAGAACTCTCTCATCTTTTAAGTGGGAGAACTTGCACAATTGGTAGCTGACTAAATACTTTTTTGCCCCACTGTATATAACTTCAAAAGTTTGTAATTGTTGCTTAAAATGTGTAAATATGTTCTTTTTAATTTTAAAGATTAAAATGTGTGGTTAACATAAATGATTAAATACAAAGTGTATGCTTCATGCATCTCTGGTATTCATCTATACTGGGCCAATGATTCACGAAATGAGAATAAACCTTCAACAGCCAACAATTTCTTTTTCACTGCTTTTGGCATATAAACTTTAGATTGGTTTTAAATTTAAATGGTAAATGGTGTTCACTTATATAGCGCTTTTAATTAATTTTTAATTTAAATTTAGGTTATTCTGGATAATATGGATTGCTTTGAAGTTAATTTGGATGCTCGATTTGGTTAGAAATCGGCTAAACAGATTAAAAGTTTTAGATTTTATTAAAGGATGCAGTTCTTATGGTTGACCACAAGATGGAGGCAGTTCCTTCTGCACTCAAGGAGGAGGAGACACAATGACGTCGCTTGGAGGCGGTTACTGTCTCAGCTCCAAAATGGCTGCCAGGATGACTCACAATGGCAGTTTGTAAAATGGCAGTTCCACTGCTTAGTCTGTGCATGTGCATCCCCCATTAGCAGAATGGGACGTGCATGTGGCCATTCAGTCATCCGGGATGTGAATGCGCAACGTAGCATGCAAATTCGGACGCAGCCTGCCGACTACCAACCACGCCTTGGTTTGTTTCTTTAAGAAAACAGGAGAGTTTGTCTCTCTTTAATTCGGTTATCACCCATGCAAGAATAATCTTACAATTTTAACTTTGTGTGTGATTCGGCGCTATTGCCTCAACAATTTCCTCTCAGTAACTTTTATTACTGTTGCATGTCCAGTGGACTCATCACTGAACACTTGAGGAAAAGAAAATATTGGTTAATTCAATTTACCTCACCATGAATTTCACCGGACGACTTGAAGTAACAAAAACGGATCAAATTTCATCACGCTCCTGTCTTTTCAGGCCTTAGTTTAATTAATTCAGCATAAGATAATGCTTTTCTGAACTTCAGCATGCTTAAAAATAGTCTGGAGTGCAGCAATCTACAACCCCTCCCTCTTGCTGCTTCTTCACACAGACCTCAGCTGAGCAGGGGCAAATTCCCTCCTCCCCTCTTTGCGCTTCCACACACAGACACTGCTAGGCTTAGGCAGATAAGGGGGGTTAAACACTGGCTGAGCGGCCAGTTAGATCCAGAGAAAAAACTAAGTTTTACTGTGCAAAAGAATAGATTTGACTATACCCACACAGCTTGTGAAATCATAATTTCATGTCCATTTCTAGATTCTAGCAGAGCCTCACACGGAGCACATTTATAACTAGAAAAGCACTCTGAGAGCGCAGACCTCCACCAAGCGCCACAGTTCCCCCCATACAGTGTTCGTGTGCATGTTTTCAGATTCCATGACCATGAAAACATATGACAAGCAATTGGATTGACAATGATAGGATTAGTGGTTCAGTAGTTATTCACGAAAATGGCATCTTGCATAATGGCGGTTTTCTTGTGGACGGTGATCCGGATCACCACCAAAATCTAATCATCTGTAGGATACCCCATTTCTGGCAATCTGTGAAAATTTCATGAAAATCTGTCTATAACTTTTTGAGTTATCTTGCTAACAAACAGACAAACAGACAGACAAACCAATGCCGATGAAAACGTAACCTCCTTGGCGGAGGTAAAAATGTAGTGGATTTATGGGTTTTATAGGTATTTTATTGTTGGTATAAGTATTAATATAAATATGGATATGAGTAGGAATGAAGATTTCATTTCCTTACACAAGCATATCCTTGTAGGGCACCAATCCAGATAATTCATTCATTCATCTTCTTCCGCTTAATCCTTTTCGGGTCGCGGGGGGGCTGGAGCCTATCCCAGCATCTTTGGGCGAGAGGCAGGGTACACCCTGGACAGATCGCCAGTCCATCGCAGGTTCAACACAGAGAGACAGACAACCATTCACTCTCACAGTCATACCTAAGGACAATTTAGAATCCCCAGTTTGATGCCAATTAACCTAATAAACAATTTTATTAACAATTCTTTTTTTGTACCAATTATGAATCAGTCTCAAAAAAAACCCTTGTAAGTGCTTGTCTGCTGATAATCAAGAAGATGGACACGAAATCAAACAATAACTCCCATATGTATTTCAATGGTTTAATAAGAAATGTCAGAATAGGTTGACGTATATGGATAACTTTAAAATAGAGAATTCCACATGTATTATGAGCATTATATACTGTTATTGAGTTACTGAGTGTAACCTGTGAATCAGACGTTTTTGGAACCAAATAAAGCACAGTTTAACTTGGTGGTATACTGGAAATTGGAAAACCATAAAATAGCATTGGTTAAGAAAAGTGGATGCAATTTTATGAAGAAAATGATGAGTAAACCATCCATCCATCCATCCATCAATCTTCTACCGCGTTTCCGGAGGTCCGGGTCGCGGAGGCAGCAGTTCAAGCAGAGAAGCCCAGACTTACCCTCTCCCCCGCCACCTGCTCCAGATCTTCAGAGAGGATACCAATGCGTTCCCAGACTAGCTGGGAGACGTAGTCTCTCCACCGAGTCCTGGGTCTGCCCCAGGGTCTCCTCCCAGTGGGACGTGCCCGAAACACCTCAAGTGGGAGGCGTCCAGGAGGCATCCTAATCAGATGCCCATATCACCTCAACTGACTCCTTTCAATGTGGACGAGCAACGGTTCTACTCTGAGCCTCTCCCGGATGACTGAGCTCCTCACCCTGTCTCTGAGGGTGATTCCAGCAATCCTACGAAGAAAGCTCATTTCAGCCGCTTGTATCCGCAATCTTGTTCTTTCGGTCATTACCCAAAGCTCGTGACCATAGGTGAGAGTAGGAACGTAGATTGGCTGGTAAAGCGACAGCTTTGCCTTAGAACTAAGCTCCCTCTTCACCACAACAGACCGGTACAACGTCCGCATCACTGCAGATGCTACTCCAATCCGTCTGTCAATCTCTCTCTCCATTTTCCCCTCACTCGTGAAGAAGACCCCAAGATACTTAAACTCCTCCACTTGGGGCAGGAGCCTGTCCCCAACCCGGAGAGGACAATCCACCTTTTTCCGGCTGAGGACCATGGACTCTGACTTGGAGATGCTGATTCTCATCCCAGCTGCTTCACACTCAGCGGCAAACCATCCCAGCAAGAGCTGTAGGTCATTGCTGGATGAAGCCAACAGGACAACATCATCTGCAAACAACAGAGATGAGATCCTGTGGTTACCAAGCATGACACCCTCCATTCCCTGGCTGCGCCTAGAAATCCTGTCCATAAAAATTGTGAACAGGATTGGTGACAAAGGGCAGCCCTGGTGGAGTCAAACTCTCACTGGGAATGAGTCCGACCGAGTGTTGGCAATACGAACCAAACTCTCACAACGGTCGTACAGAGACCGAATGGCTTGTAACAAGAAGCCCGGTTTGCCATTGAGTGTGAAGTAGCTGGGATGATGAGTAAGCTAATTATAAAAATAGAAAATTAGTGTTACTCTGAAAAGAATATAAATTAATGAAAGGACAAAATGCATTTTGAAATTCTGATGGGGGTTTGCATGAAATTAAGTTTAAAGAACTTATATCAGGAATATTCTGAAGAATTAAGTTTAAATTAAACAGACCATCAGCCACAGAGTCAGATCACGTCCCTGGTGGCAGCAGGGCCCCCATGTGCCAACGTTGATTCAGCTGGATGTCCATGGATTCTGTTGATGGAGAGGCTGATAGACAGATTCTCCCACAAGGCCGTGCTTCTGACATTGCAATCGGGCTGTTCTTCAGCAAGCTGGGCAAGGTCTTCTTATGCACTGAAGAAGGAATTGGTTTATTGTATAAAGTCCCATCAGAAATTCAAGCTGAGGCAAAAACACATCACAAATCAATTTCTTCTGATGTTGGTAGTTCAAATGAGCTGGTTTAAGCTTTAAAAAAAAATCAAACAAAATCTTACACGGTGATTTAAAGAAAAGGATTAAAATAAGGAAAAAGTGAACTTTAAAGAACAAGAATTTTCAGAGCATTGGAGGCTCTGGGCCTTACTTGGAAGATGGGGGGAAAAAAATGGGAGAGCAGAGACATCTGCTCCTTACAGCTTGACCACCGCCCCAAAACTGAAACAAAGGAAAGTTGGTTTTTTTTGTTTGTTTGTTTTTTTTTCCCCGGGTGTGGCAGAATCTCACTGAATTTCATGACGACTGGGCTGAACCAGTTACATTTGAGCTTCATTGTTTGCCAGAAGTCATAAACTGACTAAAAAGTAGATACAATGAAGTTGCATCCCCCTTAGTTACATCCCGCTGACGACACCATAGTTACATCCCCTGTAGTTACATCCCACTTACGACACCATAGTTACCTCCCACTTACGACACCATAGTTACCTCCCACTGATGACACCATAGTTACATCCCCCTTAGCTACATCCCACATATTTACATCCTACTTACGACACCATAGTTGCATCTCCCTTAGTTACATCACACTTATGACACCATGGTTAGAAGGAAAAACTTTGTTTATATAGTACTTTTCACAGATAAAAATCATAGTGCTTTGACAGTAAAAATGCAGAGTAATATGAAAACAAGGAAATAGGATAACGCAACAATTTATGCAAGAAAAATAAAACATTAAAATGACAAAATAATAAAATAAATAAAAACCAGGCCACCAGTCAATTAAAATCTCGCCTAAATAACAATAACTCCAAACATTTTTTTAAAAGAGTCAACCGAATCAGTCAGATGCAGCAACAGAGGGAGCGTGTTCCACAAGCGGGGAGTAACGGACTGGAATGACAGATCACTTCTGGTTTTATAGTGAGTTTAGGGACCGATAAAAGATTCTGGCCTGAAGACCTGAGGAATATGGGGTTAAAAGATCACAAATGTATTTTGGTTCTTGGCCATGAATTGCTCTAAAGGTTAAAACTAGAATTTTAAAATCAGTTCAAAATTTGACTGGTAGCCAGTGAAGAGTAACTAAAATTGAGGTGATATGGTCCCATTTGTGAGCTCCTGTTAAAAGCCTGGCCGCAGCATTCTGAACCATCTGTAGGCTGTTTAACAAACCCTTGCTAAAACTAGTAAAAAGAGTTGCAGTAATCGATTCTGGGTGAAATAAAAGTGTGAATAATCATCTCTAGATCTGAGCTTGATAGTGTATTTTTGAGTTTAGAAATATTCCTCAGGTGGAAAAAGCAGTTTTTGACTAGTTGCTTTGAATGACTATCCAAGGCCATTGAACTGTAAAACATCACCCCCAGGTTTCTGAGGCTTGACCGTACCGTGGAGCCCAGAGATCAGAGGTGCTGCTTGATGAGAGGAATTTTCACATCAGGTGCAGTGATCAGTGTCTCAGTTTTATCAGCGTTCAGATGGAGGAAGTTATTGTTTAACAATTTTTTTGATAGTAGACAGTCAAGTAGATAGCTTATTTAACTCAAATTCATGAAATGGCAATAGAGCTGAACATCATCTGCATAAAAGTGATAGGACACATCCTTAAAAAGGCTTATAAGCCTTCCAAGAGGGGTCATATACAATAAAAACAGGATAGGCCCTAGGACTGAACCCTGAACCACATGACAACTCACTTGGCTCAGACATAAAATTGTTTACTGCAACGCTAAAAGTTCCACCATTAAATTAGGAGGAAAACTAAAACTCAAATAGGAGGAAATCTAAAACCGACTCAGACAGCCCAAAATCACTATGCAAGCGCTTTAACAACACTGTATGGTCAACTGTGTTGAACACAGCTGTCAAGTCAAGCAGCACTAAAGATGCATTCCAACCAATTGCGAATGGGCGTCGCGAATCAATTTCATGCGAAATTGCGCATTTGTGTCCGAGGTAATATGCTAGCTTTGAGATTCTGCCGTCACCGTAGTAAAAGTATCACCATTGCAGAGTAAACTAGTTTGAAAATGAGACTCACTCACCTGGAGACAGGAGGACCGGGAGCTCTTCAGCTGAATCGGGATGTCAGTTTATTACCCACGGTTTCCTGCCATGGACGTGCTCTCAAGCTAGCAATGGTAACACTCATCTTATAAAGTTTTGGAGATGGGGACAACTTTTTCAGGCGAGCCCTCTGTTGGATAATGTAAACCTAAAGCATAACATTATTTGGGGGATTTCCACAGAAGGCTGAACACTGCTGCAGAAGTTATCATGGCAACTTTGCCTGTCTGCATCTCACTCAGATGCTGAATTCAAGTTTATTTGGGCATTTACATTGAGTTATAACGTAATCACGCCACCCGAAAAATTTGGTCATTCGTGTTTGGTCTGAATGCACCTTAAGACTGTGTACTGACCAGAGTCTGCAGCCATCAGTATGTCAATAGAGACTTTTAGAAAAGCAGTCTCTGGATTTTCCTGAAACCTGACTGAAACACATCAAATAATTTGTGTTCCTCCAAATAGGAGGTTGGTTGTTCAACCATGACTTTTTCCAAAATTTTAGACATAAAAGACAGTTTTGAAATGGGCCGAAAATTATTGGGATCAGATTGATCTAGATTTGGCGTTTTAAGAACAGGGTTAACAATTGCCTGTTTGAAGGAACTGGGAACAGAGCCAGTTTGGAGAGAGAGGTTGATTATCTCAACCAAGAAAGGGCCAATGAGGTCAAACATTTTTAAAAACATAACTGTGGGGACAGGATCAAGAAGACAAGAAGAAGGTTTGACCCTTTTCAAAAGAATGTGAATATCCTCAAGAGTGACCAGAGAAAGGGTAGACCAAGTATGAGGTAGGAGTGTTGCGTTAATGGGCTGGGCCTCATCGGGTGGACAGATATTTGTTTTTAAATCTTGAACCTTCTTTACAAACAGAAGAAATCTGTTAGTCAGACACTGAGTACACATGAATCTGAGGAACGGGAGGACAGACAGTATTATTGATGGTCTCGAATAGAATTTGGGGGTTATTTTTGTTGAAAGAAATTAACTGTTGAAAATATGCAGATCTGGATTGTTTTATCATTTCATTTAAGGAAGAAACCAGCTCCTTAAGATGCAGTCTGTGTACTTCCAACTTAGTTTCCATAAACGCTCCACTTTACAGCAGATTCTTCTAAAACAACAGATGTCTTCGTTTATCCACGGGCAAGATTTTTTTAGGGGAAATAACCCTCTGTTTAACGGGAGCTACTATATTTAAAATAGATGATTATTAAAAGACTGAACAGATGATTCGGTGTCATTACATTCATTAGACAGAGTCAAGATGAAATAGGTCTGAAAACCTCTCAAAAGCAGACTGATTTATGATGTGCCACTTTGTTACAATTTTACCAGGAGGTGGTGTAAAAGGAAAAGCTACATTAATAAATATGCAGCAATGATCCTCACAAAATTGCCTTTAACATGGAGCTGGTGAGTACTCAGGCCTAAGGAGAAAACCAGATCAAGAGTATGGCCTTTCTCATGAGTAGGTAAAAAAACATGTTGTGACAGGTTACAGGCGTCAGTTAGGGTTAATAATTCTGATGCAATGTTACAGTAGGGATTATCAACATGAATGTTGAAATTGCCAACAATTAACACTGAGTCCAGTTTTATGATGGCAGATAAAAACACTGCAAATTCATTTAAAAACATGAGTGCAGGGCCAGTTAGTTACATCCCACTTATAACACCATAGTTACTCCCCACTTACAACACTATAGTTATATCCCCCTTAAAAAAAAAAAGTAGAAGTACAGAGGATGCCATTCTAACCTTGACTCATTCTGTGTTTAAACATTTGGAGGAGACAACCTCATATGCACGTCTTTTATTGGTTGATTTTAGTTCAGTTTTTAACACACTGCAGCCACACCTTTTTTAATTAAGAGGTTAAATGATTTTAAAGTGCATCCTGTCATTATTAAATGGTACCACTCATTTTTAACTTATCGTAAACAGCAAGTTAGTATAAATGGAACTTTATCTAAATCCAGAACCCTCAGCACAGGAGCTCCCCAAGGCTGTGTTAGTTCACCATTTTTGTTCACCTTGTACACTGAGTGCAGAAGTGTCTATCCAGGCAATCAAATTATTAAATTTTCTGATGACACTATTTTATCACTACTTCAAAAGACTCATGATCTGTCAAGCTATTTTATAGAAATTCAGAGGTTTGTCAAATGGTGTGATGACAGTCATCTCATTTTGAATACTGATAAAACAAAGGAGATGGTGTTTGACCCTCGGGGAGTTGGTGACCACAGGCCTGTGGTCATCCACAACCACACTATAACACAGGCTAGTTCCTAGAAATATTTGGGAGTATTTATTGATAATTCATTAACCTGGAGCACACACATTGATTACCTCTGCAGTAGACTACAACAGCGGCTGCATTTCTTGCGTAGATTAAGAATACATGGCGTTGATAAAAGGATGATGTTAATATTTTACCAGGCTGTGTTGGAGAGCTGTATTAGATACAGCATTACAGCTTGGTTTGACAACCTCTCTGTGAAACTAAAGAACAGAGTGTTGCGTTTAATTCATACAGCATGGAAAATTATTGGAGTTAAAGAGTATTTACCCATGCAGATCTTACACAACCAGGCAGCCTGTAGACGAGCTCAAAAAATAATCAGTGACATGAGCCATGTACTAAACAATGAATATGTGCGGCTGCCCTCAGGGAGGAGATACAGAGTCCCCAAGTGCAGCTTCAATAGATACAAGAACTCATTTATCCCGACGTCAGTAAAACTTTTAAACTCAGATAAATAGGTCAGGGACACTGATAACTCCTGTTCTTAATGACTGCTGTTATATATTTATGTACACTATCGTTCAAAAGTTTGGGGTCACTTAGAAATTTCCTTATTTTTGAAAGAAAAGCACTGGGGTTTTTTTTCAATGAAGATAACTTTAAACTAATCAGAAATACACTCTATACATTGCTAATGTGGTAAATGACTATTCTAGCTGCAAATGTCTGGTTTTTGGTGCAATATCTACATAGGTGTATAGAGGCCCATTTCCAGCAACTATCACTCCAGTGTTCTAATGGTACAATGTGTTTGCTCATTGCGTCAGAAGGCTAATGGATGATTAGAAAACCCTTGTGCAATCATGTTAGGTCTGCAATGCTGTAATTGCTGCAAATGGAGGATTCTTTGACCAAAGCAAAGTTTGAAGGAAAAAATTATTTCAAATACAAATCATTGTCAATGTCTTGATTATATTTTCTATTCATTTTACAACTCATGGTGGTAAATAAGTGTGACTTTTCATGGAAAACACAAAATTGTCTGAGGTGACCCCGAACTTTTGAACGGTAGTGTATGTATGTACTTGTATTGTTTATTGGGTTTTATTTCATTACCTCCGCCAGGCCGCAGGCCAGGAGGAGGTTATGTTTTTGCCAGTGTCTGTCTGTTTGTTTGTCTGTTGGTTAGCAAGATAACTCAAAAAGTTTTCGACGGCTTTCAATGAAACTTTCAGGCATTGTTGGAAATGGTACAAGGAAGAACTGATTAAATTTTGGGGATGATCCGGATCACTGTCTGGATACAGGAATTTTTTAAAGGATTCTTTAACATTGTGAGATACGGCCGTTTTCAACATGTGCGCAGGTGCAATGGAGGGCGCCGGTCGTCGTGTCTGACGAACACAAACTCCGCGTTCCTCAAAGTTTTAGGTACAAAAGCACATGGAAAACAGTGGTGGGCCGGGCCCGGCAGCGTGCCCGTGTTTGCGCTACGCTGCAAAAGCTGAGACGGGCAGCTGTCCGGCGCCGGATTATTTGGCAGAAATTCCCCGGGCAGCCAAAAGGGCTGCGCAAAAATGAGCTCTCTGCCGGGGAAGCTTCTAAATCCTCTTTTGCCGTGGAGCGCAACCTCAATATAAAACCCACGGCAACCTGTCTACCCAATTTGCATCAGTCAGTGAAGCCCTGAGTGCTGCTTTCAGTGGAGGAGATGGACACAACACCAACACTTGAGTTTATTACCTCCGCCAAGGAGGTAATGCTTTTACTACTGAACCACTAATCCTATCATTGTGAATCCAATTGCTAGTCATATGTTTTCATGGTCATGGAATCTGAAAACGTACACACAAACACTGTATGGGGGGAACTGTGGCGCTTGGTGGAGGTCTGCGCTCTCCGAGTGCTTTTCTAGTTTATTATGTACTACATCCATTGTGTATGTGTGGATTGTGTGGTTGCAGCACGGGTGATAAGCCCAAGACAAATTTCCCCTTGAGGGACAATAAAGTTTCTTATCTTATAGTTGCACCCCACTTAAGTTACATCCCTCTGATGACAACCATTGTTACATCCCCCTTGGTTACATTCCACTTATCACACCAGAGTCACTTCCCAGGTATGACACCAGTGGTCTGAAATCTGCTGTATTTAACCAAAAACATGGGAGCTTAGATGGAAAAAGTCTCAAAATAATGACAAAACCTGCTAAAAAAAAAAACCAAACAAAAAAACTCAGACCTAGAAAAAAAATGACAAATTCAAGTCAATTTTATTTATAGAACATGACATATACTGTATATACTGGATGTGCTTTAAGGCATTAGGCCAACAAAAGAACTATACACAAATCTGAAGAGCAGTGGTTACCACCGTCTCCTCACGGCAAGAAGGTTGTGGGTTCAAACCCACCCCTTGACAAAAGATGACCTATGTGGAATTTTCATGTGTCTGTGTGACGTTTCACTGGGTACTTAGGTTCTCTCCCACAGTTCAATAACATGCTTGTTTGGTTAATTTGCATCAATTGTCAGAGGTATGTGTTGTTGAGGAACCGAACCAAACGCCAGACTATGGTTTGTAATGTTTATTGGCTGAACACCACCTTCAGCTCAATAACTAAAATAATGAACCCAAACACAGATGGACAAAAGCAGACCGAAATAAACTCACACTAAACTAGATTAATAAGACAAACAGAAGCGTGGGCAAATGTCAGAACTGACGAGGACGCCGTGCCCCCATGAAGGGCGGCGTCCCTTAACAGATAAGTAGGTGGAATATAATTACAAACAAGTGCGTGCACTTAGCAAATTAACAAGAACAAATTGGGCAATGCCAAAAGGGAACTGAGGGCACTGTCAAAATAAAGACAAAACAAAACAGGAGATCATGACAGGAATAACCGCAAGCAAATAGTAGGACTAAGGAGGGAATCATAACCAACAGTGGAAATGAATAGCAAATTCTAAGGAACATAAATGAGGACATGATAATGAAGGTGAAACTCAGACACAAGACAGGCTAATCACAATGATGACAACTCAGGATAATGATGATCACAAGAATAAACTTAAAGCATGAGCCTTGTCCTCCGACAATACTTGGACCCTAACATAGCCCCCCCCCCCCCATTTTTAATGGGTGGACCCAGACACTCCAAGACCTACAACAACAAAAAAGTTAATCATCCTCCCAGGGAGGGTGGTGGGGGCACAGGCCAGGCAGGCCAAAAACAAATCCACCCCCCCACCTTCCCCCCAGAGTCCAAAACAAGAAAACACAGCCTGTGTGGCATAACCAAAGCCCACAGCCCAAAACCAAAGACAAGGTGGGTCTGGTGGCCTACCGAAGTCCTAGGGTCATCAGACCAAGGTGGATCAGGTGGTCTTCCACTGTCCGGAGACCACCAGGGGATGCACACAGCATGTCAACCCAAAATCAGACAAAGCTCAAAATAGACTAAGGACTGCGGAGAACCAAGGACAGTAAGACCAAATGATGAAACTAACAAAGGATTACCATAATGACAATAAGGACAAACAGGGGATGACAACAGACTTTGGGAGCACAGAAGACAATTAATGTAAATAATCAAATAATCACAATAAACCAAATCAGGGAGCGCACAGAAAACACGAATGAACATAAAGCATAGACATAACATGGGAGCCTTTAGCTCTGGGGAAAACAACACAGGAGTTTCTAGTTAAGGAGATATCAACACAAGAGCTATGATACTATCGATCATAATATTCTACTTGATAGATTAGAGCACTATGTTGGACTTAATGGAACTTCGTTGCAGTGGTTTACATCTTATTTATCTGATAGGTTCTAGTTTGTTCATGTCAATAATGAGTTTTCTTTCAACTCAAAGCTCAGTCATGGAGTTCCACAGGGATCTGTGCTAGGCCCTGCTCTTTTTAGTTTATATATGCTTCCACTAGGCAACATTATTAGAAAGCACTGTATACATTTTCATTGTTTTGCAGATGGCACACAATTATACCTGTCAATGAAGCCAGATGATGGTAATCAATTAGCCAAGTTAGAAGCTTGTCTTAAGGAAATCAAAGCTTGGATGACTTGCAATTTCCTGCTATTAAATTCAGATAAGACTGAAGTCATTCTTGTTGGTCCAAAAAACCTTAGAAATACCTTTCCAAATCAAACTTTCAGTTTGGATGTGGTTACTCTTTCTCTTAATAGCTCTGTGAGGAACCTTGGAGTTATTTTTGATCAAGATTTGCCTTTCAATTCACATATTAAACTAGTTTCCAAGACTGCCTTCTATCATTTGCGTAATATTGCCAAGATTAGGAGCATCTCGTCTCAGAGTGATGCTGAGAAACTGATCCACGCTTTTGTTAGCTCTAGATTAGATTATTGTAACTCTTTATTATCAGGTTGTCCTAAATCATCTTTAAAAAGTCTTCATTTGATCCAAAATGCTGCAGCAAGAGTTTTAACAGGTACTAGAAAGAGAGATCATTTCTCTTTGGTTCTGGCATCCCTTCAGTGGCTTCCCATAGAGTTTAGAATTAAGTTTAAAATCCTTCTTCTTACTTACAAAGCTCTAAACAATCAGGCTCCTTTTTATTTAAAAGATCTGATACTACCGTATTATCCTAATGGAGCACTACATTCCCAAAATGCAGGATTACTTGTAATACCTAGAATCTCCAAAAGTACAATGGGAGGCAGAGCCTTCAGTTATCAAGCTCCTCTCCTGTGGAATCAGCTGCCAATCTGGATTCGGGAGTCAGACTCGATCTCTGTTTTTAAGAATCGGGTTAAAACCTACCTTTTTGATATAGCCTACAATTAGGGAGGGATCATGTGCCTCTGAGCCCTCCTTTAGTTATGCTGCTAATAGGTTTCGACAGCCGGGGGACCTCCAGTAATGCACTGGGCTTCACTCCTTTCTTCACTCTCGATGAATTTTGGTTTTTTTTTTGCTGGTCATTAACATCTGTTTGTTCTCTCCCATAGATTGAGTCCCCATCGTGCTGTTTGCTCTCTACATGTCTGTTCTTTTCTTCTTCTCTATCCCCTCACCCCCCAGCCAGTCGCAGCAGATGACTGCCCCTCCCTGAGCCTGTTTTTGCTGGAGGTTTCTTCCTGTTAAAAGGGAGTTTTTCCTCTCCACCATCGCCAAACGCTTGCTCACAGGGGATCGCCTGATTGCTGGGGTCTTTCTGCAACTGTGGGGGTTTCCCCTACAGTCGAAAGTGCTATGAGATGACTGTTGTTGTGAAATGGTGCTATATAAATAAAGTTGAATTGAAGAAGGGGGACCAGAGGATGCGTTTCAGCTTTAGAGGGATCACACTCCTCAGCCTCTTTGGGAAGGTCTATGCCAGGGTACTTTAGAGGAGAGTCTGGCCGTTGGTCGAGCCTTGGATTCAGGAGGAGTAATGTGGTTTTCGTCCTGGCCATGGCATATCGGACAAGTTGTTTACCCTCTCAAGAATCCTTGAGGGTTTGTGGGAGTTTGCCCAACCAGTCCACATGTGTTTTGTCAACTTGGAGAAGGCATTCAACCATGTCCTCCGTGGTCTCTTGTGGGGGGGATGCTACAGGAGTATGGAGTATCTGGCTTGTTGCTACAAACTATTCGGTCCCTAAATGACTATTGTGAGAGTTTGGTTCATATTGCCAACACCCAGTCAAACTTGTTTCCAGTTAGAAGAAGAAAAAGCCAACTTTATTGTCATTCAGTCCATACAGCCAATCATGTACAGTAAACAAAATTACGTTTCTCCTTTCTACAATGTTAATCGCATCTAAAATCAGAGGGGCCGCTGCCATGCAAGGTGCTGTCACAAACAACTTTTCCTTCCCCCATTCTATTACGCTGCCCACCAAGCTAGAAGGCAGTGTAGTGTGACCTTGAGTTCCAGTTTATTAAAATCATTCTTTTCAACTCAAAAGATCTGGCCATGAACTGCTTTTCTGTATCCAAGGGCCAGCCAGAGCTGTAACACCTGGGTGTCCGCGGGTCCTTAAAAAGTCTTAAATGTGTTTGTCCAAAATTAAGGCCTTAATTATCCTTAAAAATGACAATTAATCCTTAAATCCACTTTTCAAAGGTCTTAAAAATGACACAAACACAACGAACAAAATTGCAATATTTTCTTACGTTGTACAGTGAAATCTTTGTAAAGAATTTAGCGAATTTGTAATTACCGCTCTGCATTTTAGCACCACGGAGCGGAAATGAGCGGAACCAACAGTAATCATTCGTTTGTGGGGGGAGGGGGCTACTTTCAGGTTTACACGTTAGCAGCTTGCGCTTCAGTAGCTATTGGCAACATCAGTCATGGGGAAATGTAAATTTAATCTTGGCTGGATGGATAAACCGACATTTGTGACATGGTTAAGACCGGTTTAAGGAAATAATTGAGGCCCACTGTATGCTGTGCAAGAAGCTCTTTAAACTCGGCTCGATGGGAATTAAAGCTGTGGAATCGCATATGCAGAGTGAGAAGCACAAAACGGCTGCAAAAACCTGCCAACAAATGCCTGCCATTTTTCAGTACTGTTCCGTCTCATCAGTACCACAGACTTCAGCTCCGTCTCCGATACCAGCAGCAACAGCAGCTCAAACCACTGCAACAGACCTCAGAGCAATCTTCGGGTCCACTGCTACACTTCAAGCAGAGGTACTGAGGTGTCTGCACACAGTAACCAAACATCAGTCCTATAACGCCAACGAAGGAGTCGGAGACATTTTCTGAGCTATGTTTACTGACTCAGAAATCGCTAAAAACTTTACGTGCGGTAAAGACAAATCAGCCTACATTTCAGAATTTGGTTTGGCTCCACACATCATTAAACTCCTCGTCACCGACATTAACAAAGACAACTTTACTTTGATGTTTGACAAAACCCTCAACCAAACAACTAAAACGAAGCAGCTCGACCTACATGTCCGTTACTTCAAAGATGATCGAGTCCAATCCAGATACCTGGACTTCCAGTTCATGGGTCACGGAACAGCTCAGGATTTACTGCACCACTTTCAAGTAAGTAAGAACCCCACACTAAGAAATTACCAGTAATCTAGCTTCATCTTTTTTTTTCTCTCAATAGAACACTTATAAGAAAGTGTTCTACATCGTTGATGCTTGTTATTGTTGTTGTTGTTCTGTTTAAATATATCTTGATGACATGATGTTCTCATTATTGCAGTTCTGTTGTTTTAATCCTTCATAAAGAACAAATTTTATTTTTCAACTGAAAAATTAAGTGTTAAAACATTTAAAAAGAACATTTCTGAAAATGTCACATTTGTGTTCGACATTACACATGGCATTGCCATGCAGCAGGTATGCCCATCAGTTTACTTGTTATATATATATATATATATATGGGTGATTCTTCAATTGGGGCACTTTTGACTTTTAGAATTTGGAAAAAAAAAAGTTCTTTAATCTCTATTTTTTCTGTTTCAAAAGGTTTAGCAATTGGTCTGGAACACAAATCTGAGTGTAGCTTTGATATTACTTCATGATAATTTTGATATTATGATGCTTTTTTTCAAATTTGCCATGGCAAAATGTCATTACCATCACAAAAACAAAACACTGATTTTAATACAAAATGATTTGACAAGCAAAGGTTTTACAATCATTCCAGTAAGTACAAAACATGCTCTTTAAGAATCATGTTCTAAATATTTGTAAGTACATTTAAAATACATTTTAACAACATCTTCTCTCTGACTTGTTAATATATTGCCTTGTCTCAACAATGAAATATTGCGTACTAATCAGAATATTTGAATTGCAATGTATATTTTTTCATAAAATGCAAATTTAGACTTTTAAACATTACCACAATGATTGTGGTAAAACCCAAGTTAACAATAAAGCAACATTTTCTATCAAAAAATATATTGTGATGGTAATGACAACATGTTTTGGTAATGACATAAAAATTAACACTGGTGTTTTTTTGGGTTTTTTTTTTTTGTTGTTTTTTTACAACAAAGACAAAGAAAATACTACTTTTTAAAAACACCACCTTTTGTACACTTAACCTTCCATTAAAATTAATGACTTGGTAAACTAACACAGCATTGCTTATGCAATAATCTGCTCTTCTGGCTGGCTGGCTCATTTCTGACATAAAAAAGGATCAAAGAAGAGAACTGGCATGCTCAGCTCAAATGTCCCATATGATGAGTGCCAATCCAAAAATGATAGAATAGAAAATAAAGTTTTCAGCACTCTGAAATAAGTGCAGCATTTTAATTCATGCACAGCAACAGTGGTGTGACCCATATTAAACAACAGTCAGGGACCTGCTGGGGATTATCAACCAGCTTATACAAATCATTGGAACAATGTCATAAATAAAATACAAATACTAGTAAGAAATACAGTATAGTAAGAAAAATAGTATTTAAGTCATTAAAAAACATCTATCACATTCTGTGACTGCAACAACCACAAAAGTAACTAATTGATTTTACACACTAGCAATAAGAAAATGCACTTAACAATATAAAAACTCATGTGCAGAACCTCAACAGCAGAATTAAAGTGTCTGCCTTTATTTTTTTTAGCACTTTTTTTGATCAACAGCATTCAAATATCACTTTGTAAAAAGCTATTTTGACAGTTTAGAGTGTGCTTCCAACATAAACCTGAGACACCAGTTGGTTTCATTCCCTGAGAGAGCTCAACATCCTCCACACATTCTCTGGTAGCCTCATGTGCCTTTTTCTGACTGGCTGGTGCTCTGGGACCAGACCAAGCAGATCACATGGCTGATACCACAGAACATCATCTTTCATAGGCCAAAAGAAACGGTTCTTGCCAATGATGTTCATTGTCTTCACAAGGGTACAACCTTCTGCATCTCCATCCTGAATGATGCCTGGATATACATCTTGGTCATATTGAACAGCACACCACTGTCCATCAGCTGATCTGTGATCTTTGAAACGGGGACAAGTGTTGATGGCTGTGTGTCCGTCTCAGGTGGCTGCAGATCCAGGGCTGATCCTTCCTGGCTTCTTGTTGGCTCATCTTGCTGAATGGCCACTGTCTGTGGGCCATAGCACTCGCACTCCTCTGGAGCTGAACAGGAACAGCTGAGTACTCGTGTACTCCTGACCTATAGGAGATGAGGGAGGTGTGTTTTCAGCTCTGTAACTTTGTCTCCTCTCTCTGTTCTCATCACTGGCCCTTTAGTTTCTTTGGTTAACTTTCCACTGTCGTCTCCTGCGTCTTTGTTCCCGTTTTGATAACTGTGAGATGGCTTTCAATTTTCCTGTCTCTTTTCTATCTCTCTTTTTCTCTTTCAAGATATCACTGATATTTCTCAGGATCTTCCTTGATTTTGTCTCTGTATTTTTTCGACCGTTGAGCTGGTTTAGCTGGGGCCATGTTGACATCTTCAAACAAAAATAATGGAAATTACAGTCGGTAACTGTTCAGTTATGTATCATAGTAAAGTAGTAAATTAAGCTAATATATGCTAGTTATTAGGAAATAAAAACATAAATTGTCATTACCATCACAGTCACTTTTGTGATGGTAATGACACGTGATGGTAATGACAATTTTCACTCTTTGCAAAAAATGTTGGCTAAGTTTTAGACTTGCTAAGCTAATTGGTTAGCTAGCATACAATGTACACTGAATATATCTAAATAAAGTGAAATTTTGTATTAATGAATTAAAATATTCAAATAGTAACTTGTTTGGTAATGACACCTAATAAACCTACTCTCAGATCAGGACGTATAAAACATCAGATTACTGACATATGTGGGCATCAGAAAGTCAGGCTTGTGCCTCATGTCTGCACATGTTCCTCTGGAGCAGGGGTCGGGAACCTATGGCTCGCGAGCCAGATGTGGCTCTTTTGATGGCTGCATCTGGCTCGCAGACAAATCTTTAAACTTTAAAGATTTTGTTTTTACAAGAGCGCTGAGTGTCTGCTGCTCTGTATATAGTTTTAGAATCATCTTCCATGTTGCGGCCATTACGAGCTCAGATCAGACGAGACAAGCCGCTGAATTTAAGCATTTATTTATTTATTTTCTACTCGTTTCAGTTCTGCATTTAATATGAACCCTGAGTTTGAAATAAACGTTTGAATTTAAATTTGAATATCCCAGAAGCCACTGCACATCTGGGTACTCCAGGCTCAGCCAATATTGAGCACCAGAAGTCGCATTAATGGTAAGAAATACTCATCATTGATTAGCAACAGCATAACAATGTTATTAAAAAGAATTCAGAGACTTATTGTACTTTAAAAGTGTTGAAATTACATAAAATGCACACATTTACTTGTATTTTTAGTTTTAAACATATTGTATGGCTCTCACGGAATTACATTTAAAAATATGTGGTGTTCATGGCTCTCTCAGCCAAAAAGGTTCCCGACCCCTGCTCTGGAGCGTCTAATCTGTATGCAACCATTTAAGCAACTGTTTGTAAAAACTTTATTGCTCTCTAAAACGTTGAGCGTGATGTAATGACAGATGTATGAGGGACAGCGATATTTAACTATAAATAAATAGTAAATTGAACAAATAAAATATATGAATTTGAAAAATATCTTTTTAAGTTGTTATGAGGAAATGCAAAGTAAAGGTTTAATGAATTTAGCACTTTTTATCACTTTATTATAGAGGGGAAGTCAAAAAGTCTGGGTTGGGGACAAGCACAAAACAGTGAAATTCTTGCCCATTTGAATTTTCAACACACTGAAAAAGTATTAAAATGTCATCATTGAGACACAGTTATTTTTTTCAGAGCTACTACAACCTAAAGGAAACAAAAGCAATCATTGTTTTTTCTAAAAAACAATTTTTTCTTGAAAATCTACCCTGGGGACAGAAAAACTCCCTTAATTGAAGAATCACCCATATACATTTCTTTTATTATATACCGTACTTAATTTTTTATGCAACTGTTATGTACTTCATTCTTTTCCTAACTGCTATTTTATTTCTACATGTTCAGCACCTTGTAACTCTGCTTGATAAATGACACTCATTTCGTCCTCAGGAATGTACTCAGCAGCTGGACTTGCAAAAGCTGCTCTCAGTCTCCATGGATGGACCCAATGTCAACTGGAAGTTCCTGGAACTGCTTCAACAAGAGCAGTGTGCGCAGTGTGGGGGGCTCAGCTGATTGTGGTGGGGAGTTGTGGCCCCCGCACTGTATGTACGTAATCAAATCACTGATGTTCAGGCACAGAAGCGAAAAGCTGCAGAGGAAAACTTAAAGGAACTTAAGAAAAAGAGGCAAACTGATCCAGGTATCCACCAGCCTACACAGGGATGCTGATCAGCTTGCAGAAGAAGCTGAAGGAAAGACTGGAACCTTCATGGCCCAGCTCATCACAAAATCAAACACGCTGAGGAAGAGATACAAAGAAAAACTGTGCGAATTAAAACAAGCGGAAGCAGAGCTGGAGACAAAGGCTACAGAACTCCAATCCATGCCATAATTATGGGAGTGAGGAGAGCATGGGAGAGCAACTATATTCACTTTAGAGATCTTGTTGTGTAATGTTCTTTAATGTTTGTTTTTGTCAAATGCTGTAAGCACGTTTTCATATTTGTTTGAAAGATTGTCAGATCATTTAGACTGTTCCAAGTTGCCTGTGTTCTGCCTACAGAGTTGTGATCTTGATGTTTATTTTTCAGCACTTTCAGTTCCATTAAATCTGTGGACGAAACTATTTGCAATGCGGTCACACTTTTTGCTATTTCACAGATGAAAGGTCTTAAATTTGATTGAAGTGGCCTTAAAAATGGTCTTAAAAAGTCTTAAATTTAACTTCCTTAAACCTGCAGATACCCTGAACACTATTCATCAGCCATAAAGTGGAAGTTAATCCCTTCTCCAAGACTTAAGTCATTTTCCCTCTTCTGCTCTTTGGCAAAGGAATGTTCCAAATCGGCAGATTTATACTTGACATTATCCAGACGTTTGAAGTCCAGATTCTCCAGTAGACAACCACAGTTTCACAGTGCCATCTGGTGGACGAATCAGGAATATTTAACTTTTTCCCTTTGCAGTGGAATTTATGCATTAGGGACAATAATTTAATTCATATTATTTCTCTCAAGACAGTATCTGCCAGTGAAGACCTGATTGAATTCTGGGGACAGACGATGTGGTTTAAAATGCTTTTATTGATATACCTTGATATGTGCTGCTTTATTTTCAGGAGGAAATTGTTTGCATGCTTACTATCACAAATTAATTAGTTACAATGTAGATGCATTTTATGCTCCCTTATTATCAAGTAGAATATCATAGTCACTAAAGTTGAAGGAATTTATGCTTTATTCAGCACACATACTTTAGGGGGAATCTCACTTCTCAGATCAAATGTCTCTCCCCCTTATCTTTCTGCTTGGAGACCCACAGAGCCCTGAACTTTGAACTAACCAATGGGCTCTTAAAACCCATCTCCATCTCCTTTTTAGTCAGTTTGACTTTTGCCAAAGAAAGAAGCTCAAATGTAATTGGTTCAGCTCAGTTCTATGAAATTCAGTGAGATTCCACCTCACCTAGAGAGAACTTTCCTTTGTTCAGAGTTTTGGGTGATGGCCAAGCTGTAAGGAGCCTTTTCTGCTCCCCCAGTTTTTCTCCTATCTTTAAATAGGCCCAGAGTCTGCCATGCTCTGTGAAACTTCTTTTCCTTTTCTTTAAAATTATTTTTTTCTTATTTTAATCTTCTTTTACTTTAAATCACTGTGCAAGAAGATTTTTTTTTCTAAGCTTAAACAAACTCATTCAAGCCACATACATCGGAAGAAATGGGTCTGTGGCGTGTTTTGTCCCAATTTGACTTTCTGATTGGACTTTGCACAGTAAACGAATTCCGTCTTCAGTGCATCAGAGGAGACCTCGCCCAGTATGCTGGAGAACAGCTTGATTGTGATCTCGGGAGTAGGGCATAACAGTGGTAAGGAGTCAGTCTATCAGTGTCTCCATCAACAGAATCCACGGACATCCAGCTGAATCAAGGTTGGCACATGGGGGCCTGCTACCTACTGGGATGCAATGATTCTGCTGTGGCTGACGGTCTGTTTAATTTACCTTACTTCTTCAGAATATTCCTGGCATAAGTTCTTTTTATGTAGTTTCATGCAAACCCCCATCAGAATTTCAAAATGCATGTTGTCCTTTCATTAACCTACGTTCTTTTTCAGAGTAACACCAATTTTCTATTTTTCGTTTACTCATCATTTTCTTCACCCCTCAGCTTAGCCCCTGACTTCCCATCAGAGAATTGTTGTCTGCTCCCTCCAAAGTAAATAAAAATATAATGCATAAGCGTCCCAAAGTGATAAAGCAAAATATTGGTAAAACTCAAATTAAACATAAAGCCTCTAAATTGAATGATTTGGCCTCTGTTCCTCCTCATAATTTAAAAATTAAATGTGGTTTATTAAATATTAGGTCTCTAACTCCCAAGTCTCTGTTAGTCCATGATCTGTTAATTGATCATCAGATTGATTTAATTTCCCTTACAGAGACTTGGTTAGGGCAAGAGGATTATGTTGGTTTAAATGAATCAACTCCCTCTGGTTATTTAAACTGTCAAAATCCCAGAAGTTCTGGTCGTGGAGGAGGAGTAGCAACAATTTACCATTCCAAATTACTAGTTAATGTAAAGCAAAAAACATGTTATAATTCCTTTGAGGGCCTGGTCCTCAGTGTTGGGCACTTTAGCAATTTCAGGTTAAACCCAATTTTATTTGCCATAGTTTATCGTCCCCCATCAACCTATTCAGAATTTTTATCCGAATTTGCTGATTTCTTAGCTGATTTAGTGCTGAAATCTGATAGAATAATTATAGTAGGGGACTTTAATATACATGTGGATGTAGATAGTGACTGCCTTAATGTGGCTTTTAATTCAATATTAGACTCGATTGGGTTTTCTCAGAAAGTAGGAAATTCTACTCATTACCTCCACCATACATTGGACCTTGTTCTGACATATGGCGTAGAAATAGAAAATCTTGTAGTGTCTCCTCATAACCCTGTACTGTCAGACCATTGTCTGTTAACCTTTGATTTTACTATTTCTGACTATTTGGCTCCTAAAGAAAAATATTATCACAGTAGATGCCTCTCAGATGATGCTGTTTCCAAATTTATGCAGATTGTTTCCTCTATGCCATGTGTCAACACAACGGAAATAAGCTATAGACAGCTTGCTCCTTCTGTAATTGATAACATGGTGGATAGTGTTACAGCTTCTCTGCATCAGGCTCTAGACTTGGTGGCCCCCTTAAAAAAGAAAAAGTCTAATCAGAGATTTTTAACTCCTTGGTTCAACACAGAAACTCGTAGCTTAAAACAGAAGACTCGTCAATTAGAAAGAAAATGGCGCTCTACTAATTTAGATGAAATCTATTTAGCTTGGAGAAATCATCTTTTAATTTATAAAAAATCTCTTAGAAAAGCTAGAACGAGTTGTTACTCTGCATTAATAGAAGAGAACAAGAATAATCCCAGGTTTCTTTTCAGTACTGTAGCCAGGTTGACAAAGAGTCAGGACTCTGTCAATCCTAGCATCCCCTTAGAGCTTACTAGTCAGGACTTTATGAACTTTTTCAATAATAAAATTTCATCCATCAGAGATAAAATCAATCAGATTCTTCCCACAGTTAACTTAAATACTGTAACTACTACAACTCCTTCTATTGATGTCTGTCTTGATGAGTTTACTCCAATCGACCTTTGTGAGTTAGACAAAATAGTTTCCTCATCCAAACCTTCAACTTGTCTTTTAGACCCTATTCCTACCAGGTTATTTAAAGAAGTCTTCCCACTTATTGGTAGCTTTATTCTTCATATAATCAATTCTTCATTAACTTTAGGCCATGTACCGCAGGCTTTTAAAACGGCTGTAATTAAACCCTTACTCAAAAAGCCAACGCTAGATCCAGGAGCTTTAGCTAACTATAGACCAATCTCTAATCTCCCTTTCATTTCAAAAATCTTAGAAAGAGTTGTTGCTACGCAATTATTTGACCACCTGCAGGGAAATGGTTTACTTGAAGAGTTTCAGTCTGGGTTTAGAATCCATCATCGTACTGAAACAGCCTTAGCGAAGGTCACTAACGACCTCCTCATTGCATCTGATAATGGACTAGTTTCTGTACTTGCCCTTTTAGATCTTAGTGCAGCTTTTGATACTATCGATCATAATATTCTACTTGATAGATTAGAACACTATGTTGGACTTAATGGAACTTCGTTGCAGTGGTTTACATCTTATTTATCTGATAGGTTCCAGTTTGTTCATGTAAATGATGAGTTTTCTTTCAGCGCAAAGCTTAGTCATGGAGTTCCACAGGGATCTGTGCTAGGCCCTACTCTTTTTAGTTTATATATGCTTCCGTTAGGCAACATTATTAGAAAGCACTGTATACATTTTCATTGTTATGCAGATGACACACAATTATACCTGTCAATGAAGCCAGATGATACTAATCAATTAGCCAAGTTAAAAGCCTGTCTTAAGGAAATCAAAGCTTGGATGACTTGTAATTTCCTGCTATTAAATTCAGATAAGACTGAAGTCATTCTTGTTGGTCCAAAAAACCTTAGAAATTCCTTTCCAAATCAAACTTTCAGTTTGGATGCAGTTACTCTTTCTCTTAATAGCTCTGTGAGGAACCTTGGAGTTATTTTTGATCAGGATTTGTCCTTCAATTCACATATTAAATTTGTTTCTAAGACTGCCTTCTATCATTTGCGTAATATTGCCAAGATTAGGAGCATCTTGTCTCAGAGTGATGCTGAGAAGCTGATCCACGCTTTTGTTAGCTCGAGATTAGATTATTGTAATTCTTTATTATCAGGCTGTCCTAAAACATCTTTAAAAAGTCTTCAGCTGATCCAAAATGCTGCAGCAAGAGTTTTAACAGGTACTAGAAAGAGAGATCATATCTCTCCGGTTCTGGCCTCCCTTCATTGGCTTCCCATAGAGTTTAGAATTAAGTTTAAAATCCTTCTTCTTACTTACAAAGCTCTAAACAATCAGGCTCCTTTTTATTTAAAAGATCTGATACTACCATATCATCCTAACAGAGCACTACGCTCCCAAAATGCAGGATTACTTGTAATACCTAGAATCTCCAAAAGTACAATGGGAGGCAGAGCCTTCAGTTATCAAGCTCCTCTCCTGTGGAATCAGCTGCCAATCTGGATTCGGGAGTCAGACTCAATCTCTGTTTTTAAGAATAGGGCTAAAACCTACCTTTTTGATCTAGCCTACAATTAGGGAGGGATCATGTGTTTCTGAACCCTCCCTTAGTTATGCTGCTAATAGGTTTAGTCAGCCGGGGGACCTCCAGTAATGCACTGGGCCTCACTCCTTTCCTCACTCTCTATGAAATATTTTTTTTTTTTGCTGGTCATTAACATTTGTTTGTTCTCTCCCATAGATTGAGTCCCCATCGTGCTGTTTGCTCTCTACATGTCTGTTCTTTTCTTCTTCTCTATCCCCTCACCCCCCAGCCAGTCGCAGCAGATGACTGCCCCTCCCTGAACCTGGTTCTGCTGGAGGTTTCTTCCTGTTAAAAGGGAGTTTTTCCTCTCCACCGTCGCCAAGTGCTTGCTCACAGGGGATCGCCTGATTGCTGGGGTCTTTCTGCAACTGTGGGGGTTCCCCCCTACAATTGATAGTGCTATGAGATGACTGTTGTTGTGAAATGGCGCTATATAAATAAAGTTGAATTGAATTGAATTCATACAATTGCATCCAATTTTCTAAACCAATGCTATTTTATGGTTTTCCAATTTCCAGTATACTGACAAATTAAACTATGCTTCATTTGGTTCCACAAATGCGTGAATCATAAGTAACTCATTAACAGTCTATGATGCCCATGATACATGCGAATTCTCTGTTTGAAAGTTATCCAAATATGCTAACCTATTCTGACATTTCTTATTAAACCATTGAAAGACATATGGGAGTTATTGTTTGATTTCATGTCCATCTTCTTGATAATCAGAGACGAGAACTTACAAGGGTTTATTTTGAGACTGATTCATAATTGGTACAAATAAAGAATTGTTAATAAAATTGTCCTTCTGGACTGGTGCCCTACGAGGATCTGAGTGTAAGGAAAATAAATCTTCTTTCCTATTCACATTCATATTTACATTAATACTTGTACCAACATTAAATTACCTATGAAAACCCATAAATCCGCTTCAGCGGGAAGTACCATTTTTGTATATGGTCTTTGGTATGACCCGGCTGGGACTTGAAAGTTGTGGGGTGGATGCTCTGTCAACTACAGCACCACTCCAGTGAGGGTGGATAGAGTTGGACTCCATCAGGGCTGCCCTTTGTCACCGATCCTGTTCATAATTTTTATGGACAGGATTTCTAGGAGCAGCCAAGGAATAGAGGCTGTCCTGTTCAAAAAAGCTTTTTTACCGTCCCAAATTCAACAGAACAAATGTGTCTCTAATGCTTTCCTACTTTTGTTTTCCTTCATTTCTGGGACATAAACTTATGAAAATGTCCACAGAAATGCTCACCATGGGTTTGAATTTCTTCTCCAGGTACCCCAAACTGTGCTGTAGGTACAGAGAGTCAAACACAGCCGGAGAAGACATTTTCAGGAAGTTCTCCGCCTACATCAAGAACTCAGCCCCGGGCATGAATGACGGTAAGATTTAACCACTTTAGCTCCTCTCCTTTGTGCTACAAGAATAACTTAGAAAATAGTAAAATTTATGAGGAAAATTTGAATAGATTTATAAGAAAAGGAATAAAGGCTCAAGAATGCAAGAATTTTGTAAGAAAATGCTGCAGATTGATGAGAAGAGTCAGCCTTCTGTTGCGTTGACACTACATTTATATGCATATGATTATCAATAATTAATAATTGGAATTAATAATTATTGCATTACCTTGTTATAACACTGCATGGGGCACCGCCCACCTTTGGACAGAGCGGTGGGGACTCTATGAAGAAAAAATTCAGCTTAAGAATTTGGCAATTAATAGAATAGAAAAGGCTTTTATCATCACTGTACCGCTGTACAGTACAAGGAAATTTACTGCACAGTCAAGTATGAGAGAATGATATAAATAAAACAGTGTTACAGAACACACGATTGAACACATGATTGAATAAAATGGCCCAAGGATTATGGAAAATATACATGTGGTTGTGATTTCACAGATGGGTCAATATACATGAAAGTGATGAGTGCAAAGACAGGTGAGTTATAGTGATAATTAATAGGTCCTCAGTTCTGTGCATGTGAGCATTGGGCGGGGGGGGGGGGGGGGGGGCTCTGACTGTTTGGAGGTTGGATGGCCCAGGGGAAGAAATTGTTTTAGTCTGGAGGTGTGGGACTTGATCGATCTGAACCGTCATCCAGAAGGAAGCAGGTCAAACAGGTGGTGTGTGGGATGTGAGGGGTCTTCTGTGATGGCTTTGGTCTTTCTGAGACAGGACGATCTGGAGACGTGCTCTAGGGAGGGCAGAGGGCCTCGGATGATTTTTTATTTTTTATTTTTTTTGGGGGGGGGGGGGGAGCGGCGGTGTTGATGACCCTCTGCACAGCCTTGCTGTTCTCAGCCATGGAGCCGGCGTACCGCACACTCAGACAGTAGGTGAGCATGCTCTCCACTGAGCAGTGGTAGAAGGCTAGCAGCAACCTCTGGTCCACGTTGTTCTTCCTCAGGACATGGAGGAAGTGCAGCAGCTGCTGGGCTTTCTTCACCAGGGCCTTGGTGTTGACAGACCAGGAGAGGTCAGAGGAGATGTGGGTGCCCAGGAACCTGAAGGTGGGGACTTTTTCCACACGGTTACCATTTAGGAGGGGGGGGGGGGGGTCCCTGTCTGTTCTCTCTCAAGTCCAGTATGAGTTCTTTGGTTTTGTGAACATTCCGTTTCAATTTGTTTGCTTGTCACCACAGCATCAGATTCTCTACCTCTGCCCTGTATGTCTTCTCATCATTGTTGGTGATGAGCCCAACCAAGCTGGTGTTGTCCGCATACTTCCCGATGACAATGGGTGGGTGGGTTGGAATACAGTCAAAGGTATACAGGGAGTACAATAGAGGGCTTAGCACACAGCCGTGGGGGTAGCCAGTACTGAGAGACAGTGTGGAGGAGTGGTGGGGGCCAAGTCTGATTGTTTATGGGCGGTTGGTGAGAGTTTTTATTTAGGAGCAGGTGGGGGTGGGGCAGGATCTGGAGGAGGTGCAGTTTGTTGATCAGGATACCTGGGATGATGGTGTTGAAAGCTGAGCTGTAGTCCACAAAGAGCATACTCACATAGTTCCTCTCCAGGTGGCTCAGCGCTCTGTGGAGTGTGGCGATGGAGTCGTTCATAGACTGGTTCTCCCTGTAAGCAAACTGGTGGGGGTCGAAGGAGGGGGGTTGACAGTCCCTGATATGCTGGGACACCAGTCGCTCAAAACACTTCATGACTACAGACATGAGTGCTATGGGTCTGTAATCATTCAGGCTGTCAATTGCAGACTTTTTGGGGATGGGGTTGATTGTGGAGGCGTTGAGGCAGGAGGGGTGGTGGCGGTTGTCAGGGAGAGGTTGAACAGCTTAGTGAGGATTTCTGTCAGCTGGTCTGTACATGCTTTGACCACCGCTCCTGGGATGCTGTTGGGGCCAGCAGCTCTGTGGGGGTTCACCGCTTTCAGTTTCCTCCTCATTTTGTGCACCGGGGGGGGGGGGGGTAGAGGAGACATGTTTGGGGGGGGGGAGGTGGTCTCAAACCGGGCAAAGAAGTTGTTAAGCTCCTCTGCCAGAGTGAGGCTGTTGTCCAATGTTGGAGGGCACTTGCCCCTGTAGTTAGTGAAGGCCTGGATGCCTCTCCATATCTGTCAGGGGTTGTCTATGAGGAAGACCTCCACTTTCCTCCTGTAGGCGTTCTTGGCGTGTTTTATGCCTCTTCTCAGGTTGGCTGTGGCAGCTCTGTACAGACAGCTGTCCCTCTGCCTGAAGGCTGAGTTGCAGTCTCTGATCAGAGCCTGGACCTCACTGGTCATCCAGGGTTTGCAATTTGGAAAAACTCGGATGTGTTTGGTGACTGTCACATTTTCTACACAGCATTTAATGTAGAAGAGGACAGACTCTGTATGAGTCCAGGGGCCTCATGTACAAAGACTTACGTGGATTTCCTACTGAAAGATGACGTATGTTTAAATCAAGAAAATGCCATAAGGAAAAAAAAAATCCATATGTATGAAATGGTGCGTACGCAGGAATCCAAGCACATTTCCTTTGTACTTCCCAATCTATTTGAAATTGAATGCATGTGAGGAAATACCAGACTCCTCCCTTGACGCACCTCAATTTGAATATTCAATTAGATGCAAATGGTTATGCAAATAGATAAATACAAGCCCTGCACGTTTGATTCTCCTGTATCCATGATAAAAAAAAAAATAATGGAATTTCACAGACTGTGAGTTGGAGGCGCTCCTGAATGAGGTAGAGGCACATAAAAACGTTTAAGTTGGCACACTGTCCTCCAGCATTAGTGCCAGATACAGGTTATTCAATAACCTGCTCACAGCCCTATAAGATTAGTTTACTGTTTTCCTTTTTTCAGACAGGGATGAGAAGGAGATGTTTATTTAACCTTGACATGTTTTGACTGACCTCTGCAGTCGTCCTCAGAAGCGTCAGATGATCGCTGTGATTTGTGACCAGCCGGGTGGATCAGCTGGTTGAATTAAAGGAAAACAGCCACGAAAAAGAAGACAGTATGAACCTATTTAGTGGGTAGCTAAGGTCACCTGTCAGTTGACAGCAGATCATATTAGACTCCACAAGTACATATTTTATGTCCAAAATGCAAATCTCATCCTTTACAGTTATATACAACATACATGGATTACACACACTACTACTGTAAATGAATGAAGTGCGCCAGGGAAAGGGTGAGACTGTTGCATTTCAAACTTTACATATGTTTATTGACATAACTACTGTACACACAGAGACAATTGGGGGCTTGGTAGAATCCTGTGAAACTGTAGTTTAATCAGCAAAGAGTCACTTACTCTAACCAGTGAGCTGTAATGAAGCTTTGAAGACGGGGTGATATTTGGGGGCGCACAGGCATGTTGCGCATGAGGCGGGTTATGATTAAGATAAGATAAGCCTTTATTAGTCCCACAATGGGGAAATTCCAGGATTGCAACAGCACAGGGATAGCAACACTCAGAGCAACAATCAGAAGGCAAGAAAAAACAAGAACAGCTAGCAAACATATGTACATATTACTATAAATATACATATATATATATAGACACACAGTGCGGAGCATTATGGTTGGTGAATGTGCAGCAGAAAGTCTAAGCTCTCTCTCCGCGGATGCGGTGGGCCAGCTGGAAGTCTTTGGGCATGATGGTGACCCTCTTAGCGAAGAGGAGACCCACCAGGTAGGCCTCGCTGGCCTCCTGCAGAGCCATGACGGCGAAGCTCAGGTCGGTCTTGAAGTCCTGAGCGATCTCCCTCACCAGGCGCTGGATGGGCAGCTTACGGATGAGCAGCTCCGTGGATTTCTGGTAGCGACGGATCTCTCTCAGAGCCACGGGCCTGTGACAGTGAGGCTTCTTCACTCCGCCGGTGGCCGGAGCGCTTTTCCGAGCAGCCTTGGTGGCTAGCTGCTTCCAGGGGGCCTTTTTCCTCCAGTAGATTTTACGGGCGGTCTGCTTGGTTCTTGCCATCGCTCTTTATTATTCTGTCTTATATTTCTTGCACGCCGCCTAAACTCCAGCCCGGCACCTGCGTCGTTTTTGCTACAGTTCCCGGTATGTCGAGTTTCACCGTTAGCACCGGGTGGCGGTTGAGTGCTAGCTAGCACTAGCTCTTCCTGCTATAACGTCTCCTGCTGTAAACAGTGGCTCCGTCTGCCGACTCGGGAGACCTTTGGGGCGATCTGTGTGTCCATGATATATATAGAGTGAAAGGTGTAGAAAGAAGAAGGAAGATTAAAAAAAAAAAAAAAAAAAAAAAGGCTGTTGCAACGGGCAGCCAACTCGTGTGGCGCCACCGGTCCGGCGGAACCGGAGAAAAAAAAAAATTAGGATTAGGACAATTACATGAATTTACTCGCCAAGAAGCCACCCATCCGCACAGTATCTGGGTGACAACTGGATAATGCCATCCCACACAGCTGGCATAGCTTGGCTCAAGCTCGACTGGGAAATTCCTGATTGGTCTTCCAGCTCCCTCTGGAATGCCCCTGTTTCCAGAAACCCCATTGTTGTCAGCACCTGCACTGGAACGGGCAGCGCACGGCTTCTCGCCATGTTGCGCTCCAAGAGTTGCCATAGCTCTGAGAACAGTTCCACAAGGACTGCCGCGGAAACCTAAACTGGCTGATAAGCCAGTCATCATCCTGAGCCAGAAAATCTTCTGTCTCTAAATACCCTTTCTCTTCTCACCGCACGAGTCACAATATCCTCTAATGCTAACGCCATTGTTGTTAGAGGAATTTTCTGCACTTCTTTGCAATTGCTGTTATATCCGCTCATCTAATTGTGCACATTTGGATGTTTGTTCATCATGTGTCTCTGGTGTGTACAACAACTTTCACTTCATTATCAGTCTCCTAACATCACCCAAGTGTCGCCAACGGACCAATAACAGAGATATATGTACGCCAACCATGAAGTTGGCGTTGGGCTGTGCATATTTCCACAGTCATTTCATTCTTGATACATCTGAAATTTTCTGTGGAAAAGGACGTACACCATGTTTTTGTGCGCAAGTACCCTTTGTACATGAGGCCCCAGGTCCTGCTTTTCAGAGATCTTCCAATATGTGCAGGCAAAGTAGTCCTGGAGCTGGAGGAAAGCATTTTCAGGCCAGGTTTTAATTGTTTGTTTGGTTGTGGGGGGGGGCTCTTCCTGAGGGGGGTGTAAGCAGGTATTTGAAGCAGGGAGAGATGATCCGATTGTCCAAGGTGAGGGAGGGGGGTGGCTCTGCAGGCATGCTTGATGCTGCTGTAAACATGATCCAGTGTTCTTTCCCCTCTTGTGGGACACTTGATGTGTTGATGTAATTTGGGGAGTACAGTCTAAGCATTAATTAATAATTAATTCGCAATTATTTGATCAGTCTCATAATCTGGGTCTCAGTTCTTGGCACTGTGTGATTCTGAAGTCTGGATGAAAGTACACCTGTGAACAGTTTAGTAACTTTAATAATGAAAACCAAAATGAAAACAGACATCTGTATAGTTTGTAAAATGGGAAGATAACCGAAGGTAGCATGAACAGTGGTAATTTTGCATATATGAAGAAACGGCAATATTTACATATTTACAGGTCTTGCACATGTGGTGTAACGTTGCAATGTGATCAAGTGGCTGAATAGAGAGTTAGTGAAATAATAAGACATATAATATGACAGTCAAGCCTCATTGGGTCGCATACACTAGAGGATTGGGGCTTTTGGAAGCTTGTCCAACCTGGGCTGGAGCCTTGACAGCAGTCATAGCTGGATCCTGTAGGGGTGATGAGACTTGAAGCAGAGTTAAACAGTCTTAAAGTTCATAAATTGAGCAACAAACCCATGAGGGGGGATTTCAGAGTTCAATCCACCTTGAGTCTACTACTAGGGGTGTAACTGTACGCCAAAATCATGGTTTGGAACGTACCTTGGTTTTAAGGTCACCGTTCAGTTCATTTTCGGTACAGTAAAGAAACAAAATGCAAAACATAAAACAATTTATCTTTTGTGTAAACAGGAACAACTTTAATGACATTTAAAGTGAAACAAGAAACTGCTGGCAGTAAATTCTCAAAAGATTCTCAAAAAAGTGTAAAATTGTTTTTAAAATTCTCCTTTTAGGAAATGAACACGCAGACGAGCGCATCAGTAAAACAGAATAGTCTGAATTATTCTTTTATTTTTAGGAAATTTAAGTTTCTAAGTGCCCAAAGTGCAGCATTAACAGTTGTAGCTTTTAGTTCAACTTCATCCAACTTTCATGTTTTTTGCCAGAAAAATTAACATGTCCGCATTGTCTGCTGAAAGGGCAGATCTGTTGGCAGTTACAATGTCTCCTGCTGTAGAAAATGCCCTCTCACTAGAGACCGAAGTCGCTGGTATGGCAAGGTAGCGTTTTGCTAACTTGGCATTGGAGGATGTATAGGCTCATTGGTCTTCCACCACAGAAGTGGGCCAGAATTAAGTGAAATGCAGTTGACTGCCTTGTATAAGGTAACCTCTTCCTTTACCTTCAGCTGCAGAGTTGGTTTTTTTCCTACCTGAGCCTTGAAGAGCTCACTAAACACTTCAGCCATCACAGACTTTTTGAGAGGAGGAGCAGATTCAGATGCCTCTGGGTTTTCTGCTGGCCCTGGGGTTGAACTGGCTGCCATTGCCTCTATGGTCTCCTCATTCTGCAGAATGAAAAAGGTATTTTGTGCACAAGAAAATTTTTACAATAGACAGCAGCAAGCAACAACTTCCATCCATCCATCTTCTACCGCTTTTCCAGAGGTCCGGGTCGCGGAGGCAGCAGTTCAAGCAGAGAAGCCCAGACTTCCCTCTCCCCAGCCACCTGCTCCAGCTCTTCAGAGAGGATACCAAGGCGTTCCCAGACCAGCTGGGAGACATAGTCTCTCCACCGAGTCCTGGGTCTGCCCCGGTGTATCCTTCCAGTGGGACGTGCCTGAAACACCTCAAGTGGGAGGCGTCCAGGAGGCATCCTGATCAGATGCCCATACCACTTCAACTGACTCCTTTCAATGTGGACGAGCAGCAGTTCTACTCTGAGCCTCTCCCGGATGACTGAGCTCCTCACCCTATCTCTGAGGGTGAGTCCAGCAATCCTACGGAGAAAGCTCATTTCAGCTGCTTGTATCCGCAATCTTGTTCTTTCGGTCATTACCCAAAGCTCATGACCATAGGTGAGAGTACGAACGTAGATTGACTGGTAAATCGACAGTTTTGCCTTAGAACTCAGCTCCCTCTTCACCACAACAGACCGGTACAACGTCCGCATCACTGCAGATGCTGCTCCGATCCGTCTCTCAATCTCTCACTCCATTTTCCCCTCACTCGTGAATAAGACCCCAAGATACTTAAACTCCTCCACTTGGGGCAGGAGCCTGTCCCCAACCCAGAGAGGACAATCCACCTTTTTCCAGCTGAGGACCATGGACTCGGAGGTGCTGATTCTCATCCCAGCCGCTTCACACTCAGCGGCAAACTGTCCCAGCAAGAGCTGTAGGTCATTGCTGGATGAAGCCAACAGGACAACATCATCTGCAAACAGAGATGAGATCCTGTGGTCACCAAGCATGACACCCTCCATTCCCTGGCTGCGCCTAGAAATCCTGTCCATAAAAATTATGAACAGGATCGGTGACAAAGGGCAGCCCTGGCGGAGTCCAACTCTCACTGGGAATGAGTCCGACCGAGTGTTGGCAATACGAACCAAACTCTCACAACGGTCGTACAGAGACCAAATAGCTTGTAACAACAAGCCCGATACCCCATACTCCCGAAGCACCCCCCACAAAAAAACCACGAGGGATGCGGTCAAATGCCTTTTCCAAGTCCACAAAACCCATGTAAACTGGTTGGGCAAACTCCCACGAACCCTCGAGAATTCTCGAGAGGGTAAAGAGCTGGTCCGATGTGCCACGGCCAGGACGAAAACCACATTGCTCCTCTTGAATCCGAGGTTCGACCAACGGCCACACTCTCCTCTCCAGTACCTTGGCATAGACCTTCCCAGGGAGGCTGAGGAGTGTGAGCCCTCTAAAGTTGGAGCACACCCTCTGGTCCCCTTTTTTTGAAGAGAGGAACCACCACCCCAGTTTGTCATGCCAAAGGCACTGCCCCCGACCTCCACGCAATGTTGCAGAGGCGTGTCAACCATGACAGCCCAACAACATCCAGGGCCTTGAGGTACTCAGGGCGAATCTCGTCCACCCCCGGGGCCCGGCCACCAAGGAGATTTTTAACCACCTTGGCGACCTCAGCCCCTGTGATCGGCGAGTCATCCCCAAACCCTGCTTCCTCTGTGGAAGGCGTATCAGTGGGATTGAGGAGATCCTTGAAGTATTCCTTCCACCGCCCAACGATATCCCCAGTCGAAGTCAACAGTGCTCCATCCGCACCATACACAGTGTGGACAGGGAGCTGCTTTCTCCTCCTGAGCCGCCGGACAGTTTGCCAGAATCTCTTTGAGGCCAACCGAAAGTCTTGTTCCATGGCCTCATCGAACTCCTCCCATACCCGGGTTTTTGCTTCAGCAACCACCCGAGCTGCACTCCGCTTGGCCTGCCGGTACACCTCTGCTGCTTCGGGAGTCTCACAAGCCAACCAAGCTTGATAGGACTCCTTCTTCGGCTTAATGGCCCCCCTCACCACTGGTGTCCACCACTTGGTTCGGGGGTTGCCACCATGAGATGCGCTGACCACCTTGCGGCCGCAGCAAGGTGGTCAGTCAGGGCCCGTTTCCCAACCCGAAGGCGCAGGGAAGCAACCCTTTCGTCCTCAGGAGAAAACTCCAATATAGAGGCAGCAAGGTGGGGGGATACCAGAATACCCACCCCTGCTCGTCACTCTTGCCCAGGGCAACTCCAGAAAAGGCCAAGCTCCAGCCCCTCTCCAGGAGACTGGCTCCGGAACCGGAGCTGTGTGTTGAGGTGAGGCCGCCTATATCTAGCCGGTATCTCTCAACCTCGTACACCAGCTCAGGCTCCTTCACCACCAGAGAGGTGACATTCCACGTACCAAAAGCCAGTTTAGAAAGCTTGGGATCAGTCCGCCAAGGTCTCCGCCTTTGACCGCCCACCTAATCCACATAGCACTGGACCCCCATGATCTCTCCTGTAGGTGGTGAGCCCACTGGAGGGCGGACCCATGTAACTCCTTCAGGCTGAGCCCAGCCGGGTCCCATGGGTGGAAACCCGGCCACCAGACGCTAGTCTTCGAGCCCCTCCCCCAGGCCTGGCTCCAGGGTGGGGCCCTGGTAACCCCATACCGGGCGGGGTACACTGAATCCTTGATATAGAATTTATCATGAGTCTGTTGGATCGTTCTTAGTCTGGTCCTTCACCCAGGACCAGTTTGTCTTGGGTGACCCTATCAGAGGCAAATTGCCCCGGACAACATAGCTCCTGGGATCACTGGGGCACGCAAACCCCCCCACCACGATAAGGTGATGATCCATGAGGAGGAGCAAGCAACAACTTGTATCAAATTAATGAAAGATTTTATGCACAAATTATTAAAATACCTCTTCTTCCCTGGTCATAATCTCTGTGATAAAGCTGCTGAAGATCCTGTCACGACAAGCGTCATCCACATGAGGAAGGGCCTTAAACCTGGGGTCAAGGGCTGTGCATTTGTGGAGGTAGTCTTGACAAGCGGTGTATCTGTCCTCCAGGTTCTCTCTGATGGCAGCTTTGACTGTCTTCCTCATTGGGCTCCAGAGAGCTGAGCACTGTGCTTTTGAGGGGTAGGATCATACAGTAGATGATGAAGGTGTGGACTCAGTGCTCATCAGTGTTGTGAGGGTTTTTAGTGGTTGAAGGACCTCAACTATCTCCTCTGCCATTCTCACATGCTGAGAATCACATCCTGTTGCATCTTTATTCTTCCTGAGGCCCCCGTCTGTCAGTGCTGTGTACACTGCTGTTTGCTGCTCAAGGTACCGCACCAGCATATCATAACTAGAGTTCCAGCGAGTAGTGACATCATGAATAAGCGCATGCTTTGGTAATTTACGCATCTCCTGTTTGCGTTCCAGCATGTGTGCAGCTGTTGGGCTACAATGAAAGAAAGACACAGTCCTTCTTTACCTAGCACTCTAGACACTTGGTTGAGTCCTGTTGCTTTCTGTGAAGCTAGATTAACTGTGTGAGCAAAACAACCAATCTGGGGGCCCAGTCCTGCTTCATTTACTGCATTTACCATATTTCTTGCATTGTCTGTTACTGAAATTGTTGTTCCTGGCCTCCCCAGGTTCCACTGTAACACTATCTCCTTTAGTTCCTCTGCTATATTTGTGCTGGTGTGTTCATACCTGGCCTGAGTTTGCAGAACATGGCTTGCTATATTCCACTCTGGGGTGATGTAATGAGCAGTCACCGTTATGTAGCTCTCAGTAGTTCTGAATGTCCATCCATCAATTGTGAGTCCCACAGCAGATGCCTTGAACAAGTCGTGGATAACAGCAGATTTTGCTTTTCATAAAGGGATGGAATTATTTTCTGACTGAAGTGGCCATGAGAAGGAACTTCATAGTGTGGCTCAATTACCCTCAGCATGGGTTTAAACCCAGTGTTCTCAACAACTGAATATGGCTTTACATCTGCTGCTATAACAACACCAATGGCATTTGTTATTGCTTTGGCTCCATCTTAAGAGGCTGGGAGAGGCTGTATAAATGCTGCTGGAAGCTGCACTTGCACTGCGCTGGTTTTTTGTCATGCTGCACTGATATTCACATTCGCATGATGCCGTTTCAGATGAGTTAACAAGTTTGACGTACTGCTAAAAGCATACCCGATCTCTATTAAACAGTGCCAGCACACTACTTTAGTCTTATCCACTTGCCTTTGTCCATTTACATATTTCACCGGGAAGCCGAAGTGTGCCCAGATGGGAGACTTATACGACAGAAGAGGGTCTTCAAGCTCTGGCTTCTCCTCCTTAGCATTATCGCTAGCCATGACGTTCATTAGCCAGAGGTAGGGCTGCGCTGTTTGTTTATGGAGTAGACGTGTGATTAGCGGCTCAAGGTAGTTAGACTTCCTGTCCCTTAACCAGTATGTTCCATGTGGGAACTCGGTATGTCTCTGTATCGTACCGGAAGTGACGTACCAAAAAATCCGAATACATGTACAGTTACACCCCAATCCACTATGCTGGTTACATGTTCACTAACAAACCCATTATAATCAGATTATTCAAACTGTCATGTAAACAGCAAAATCTGGTCATCTTTATTGGCTAAAGGACTGAAAACACCACCAATTTTGGGGGAAGAATCCACAAATTTATGATAAATGTCACAAATTTATGAGGAACAAGGTGACTAATTTATGATAAATATGTTAATTTTTAGGGGGAAAAAGTCACTGAGAAAAATGCAGCAGATTTATGAGGAATAAAGATGCCAGTTTAAGAGAAAAAAAATGACAATTAATGGAGAAAAAAGTAAAAAAAAAAAAATACAACAGATTTGAGTAAAAAAACTGCAAAATGACAATAATAAAACTGCTAATTTATGACAAAAAAACTGAAAAATTGTGAGAAAACTTGAACCATTTCAGGAGCCAAAATCCAAAGTGATACCTGACTGTGAGTCTGTGTTTGTCTCAGCACTGGAGAGGCAGTTCCTGAAGAGTCTGATAAACCTGAACAACTTCCTGAAGACTCCGCTCCCTCATGAACTGGACCAGAACCCCAGCTCCGATGAGTCCTCGCGCCTCTACCTGGACGGGGATGAGCTGACCCTTGCTGACTGTAACCTGCTGCCCAAGCTCCACATCATAAAGGTCAGACACTGAACAGGAAGTTCTGGGTCACAACTGTCAGCGGTTGGTTATGTTCAGATCATAGCTGGGTTCTCCATCTAAGGCTCAGTTCTCACACCGCTGAAGATCCATGCTCACCCAGCACCATGACAGGAAGAACTGCTATAGTGTGTATTCCAGGCCAGTAGGTGGCAGTAGTGGTAACACGAGGATTCCCCCTCTGGGAGAGACGATTGGTACATTGCTACACCTCAGATTGGGGTGCTCAGGCCTATTAAATGGGATTTTTGTGCTGCTGAGGGGGCGTGACCCTGTTGTAACCTGAGGTCACGTTGTGGCATTCCTGAAGTCAGAACCCCCGAACCCTCTATCCAGAAGAACTGTCTGACAGTCACAGTGTTCCACTGACTGGTACAAACCAAACGTACTGATTTGTGAAGAGGCATTCCTCAGATCAGCTCTGTATATGTTAGCATTCTGCTAGCCCTAGAGCTAGCAACGAGCTAGCTTTTTTGGTTTCAGGGTTGCTTTTTTTGGGATGATAAAAACTCTGACTGGAGGTCTTGGACCACCAAATGGACCTCTTCCATAGTGTGGCGTGACGTACTTCTGTTCTCTGCGCTGTCAATCGGATCACTTCTGGTCAAAGCCAAACAATGTTAATTTAGCTGCAACACAGTGTTCTCCATCACTGAATTATCACATGTGCTTTCACTTTCAATGTAAATATTATACATCTGCTAGTCTTTGTTAGCTCAGTAAGGATAACATAGCCTAGCACAATGGAACATACTGTGAAGTTGCAAGGGTTCACACAATAAGGAGAGAGGACTGTGACAAAACGGGCTTTATTCTACACACACTCATGACACAGAACGGAGGGGAGGTAATTTTTTAGTTTTAGCTAACTATAGTTTACCTAACCATAGACCAATCTCTAATCTGCCTTTCATTTCAAATATCTTAGAGTTGTTGCTACACAATTATTTGACCACTTGCAGGGAAATGGTTTACTTGAAGAGTTTCACTCTGGGTTTAGAATCCATCATAGTACTGAAACAGCCTTGGTGAAGGTCACTAATGACCTCCTTATTGCATCTGATAATGGACTTGTTTCTGTACTTGTCCTTTCAGACCTTAGTGCTGCTTTTGATACTATTGATCATAATATTCTACATGATAGATTAGAACACTATGCTGGACTTAATGGAACTTCTTTGTAGTGGTTTAAATCTTATTTATCTGATAGGTTCCAGTTTGTTCATGTCAACAATGAGTTTTTTTCTAACTCAAAGCTCAACTACGAAGTTCCACAGGGATCTGTGTTAGGCCCTATTCTTTTTAGTTTATATATGCTTCCACTAGGCAACATTATTAGAAAGCATTGTATACATTTTCATTGTTATGCAGATGACACACAATTATACCTGTCAGTGAAGCCAGATGATGGCAATCAATTAGCCAAGTTAGAGGCCTGTCTTAATGAAATCAAAGCTTGGATGACTTGTAGTGTCCTGCTATTAAATTCAGATAAGACCGAAGTCATTCTAGTTGGTGCAGAAAACCTTAGAAATACCTTTCCAAATCAAACTCTTAACCCCTTGACGCCTGTTGTCGCGAATTCGCATCAAACCGCTTCCGCTCCAAATGCAACCAAAATACCGTCTGTATTCCTCCACTTCTGGTTGGAGCACTTCCAACACATACGTAGGAACCTTTTGCAAGCATTAGTTTCTCGGAGGAACGGTCAGAGACGGAGCACCATCCATTTCCTGATTGCTAGGGTTAGGGTTTGGGTTAGGGTTGGTGTTAGGGTTATAGTTTGGCAGTCATGAGAGTTGAAAATACTGAAAATAACTTTGTTGCATAAATAAAAGATTCTTCATACTTGAGATGGGAACAAGTGCTTTTTTACCATTTTTTTTTTTTACCATAGATGCCTGTTTTCACTAAGTTGCATCATACCTAAAATTATATCTATTTTATGTGCTATAGTCAAATTAACTTTCTCAACTTAATTTAGCATCTACTTGAAAGCAAAAACACAAGTGAAAATTTTTTTTCATAATAGGAAATAAATTCAGGCATTAAGGGGTTAATTTGGATGTAGTTACTCTCTTACTAGTTCTGTGAGGAACCTTGGAGTTTTTTTTTTTGATCAAGATCTGTTTTTTAATTCACACATTAAACTTGTTTCTAAGACTGCCTTCTAGCTTTTGCGTAATATTGCCAAGATTAGGAGCATCTTGTCTCAGAGTGATGCTGAGAAACTGATCCACGCTTTTGTTAGCTCTAGATTAGATTATTGTAATTCTTTATTATCAGGTTGTCCTAAAACATCTTTAAAAAGTCTTCAGCTGATCCAAAATGCTGCAGCAAGAGTTTTAACTGGTACTAGAAAGAGAGATCATATCTCTCCCGTTCTGGCCTCCCTTCAATGACTTCCCATAGAGTTTAGAATTAAATTTAAACTCTTTCTTCTCGCTTACAAAGCTCTAAACAATCAGGCCCCTTTTTATTTAAAATATCTGAACCTTTCTGTGTGGAGTTTGCATGTTCTCCCTGTGCTGCGTGGGTTGACTCCGGGGGCTCCGGTTTCCTCCCACAATCCAAAGACATCCATGTTAGGTTAATTGGCTGTTCTAAATTGTCCCTAGATCTGTTTCCTATGGGCCCTTAGAGTAGAGGGTTAGTACTAGTGAAAGCGCTTTGAGTGGTCTTTGTGACTAGAAAAGCGCTATATAAGTGCAGGTTAGTTAGTTAGTGATTCTACCCTATTATCCTAACAGAGCACTACACTCCCAAAATGCAGGATTACTTGTAATACCTAGAATCTCCAAAAGTACAATGGGAGGCAGAGCCTTCAGTTATCAAGCTCCTCTCCTGTGGAACCAGCTGCCAATCTGGATTCGGGAGTCAGACTTGATCTCCGTTTTTAAGAATAGGGTTAAAACCTTCCTTTTTGATATAGCCTACAATTAGGGAGGGATCATGTGTTTCTGAACCCTCCCTTAGTTATGCTGCTAATAGCTTTAGTCAGCCGGGGGACCTCCAGTAATGCACTGGGCCTCACTCCTTTCTTCACTCTCAATGAAATATTTTTTTTGCTGGTCATTAACATTTGTTTGTTCTCTCCCATAGATTGAGTCCCCATCGTGCTGTTTGCTCTCTACATGTCTGTTCTTTTCTTCTTCTCTATCCCCTCACCCCCCAGCCAGTCGCAGCAGATGACTGCCCCTCCCTGAGCCTGGTTCTGCTGGAGGTTTCTTCCTGTTAAAAGGGAGTTTTTCCTCTCCACCGTCGCCAAGTGCTGCTCACAGGGGATCGCCTGATTGCTGGGGTCTTTCTGCAACTGTGGGGGTTCCCCCTACAGTTGAAAGTGCTATGAGATGACTGTTGTTGTGAAATGGTGCTATATAAATAAAATTGAAAGTTGAATTGAATTAATTTTCACAGCCCCTTATCTTACTCATGGTGACACAGACACATGATTTGTCACATATTGGGAAAACGCTATCACAACTGGTCTTATTACACAGTTATAATGGCACAGAGCACATGCATAACACTTAGAACACATGGATAACAGTGTTTGAATCCTCCACGGCGCAAGCATACTGGGAGAATCCCTGCCCCTTTATCACAGCCCCGATGTTACACTGTCCCCAGAATAATAAAGTCTAACTCAGAAGTCCAATACAAATCCATCCAGATGTCGGGGCGGCCGCCGTTGTCAGTGACCAGCACGCACAGGCCTGTTGGTGTCCATTCGCGCCTCTACCGGGGTATCCGGTCGGAATGAAGCCTCTGACTCGGCCACCCGCGGGGCAGATGGCTGGTTTGGGGCAAGGCAGTCACGGTGAAGCACCACGACCCAGTTTCTCTTCTGCTGCCTCACCCTGTACACTACATCCGACAGTCTCTGTAAGACCATGCACAGTCCCGACCAATGGCTCACCAGCTTTGACAACAGTCCCTTCTTGCGCTCCAGGCAGAAAACCCAGACTCAATCTCCTGGTGCAAAGTCCCCTCCCCTGTCAGCAGGAGCCGTATGCTCGCTTCTGTCGACTTTCTGCCACTGCCAGGGTCTCCCGAGCCAGTTCATGCACTGTGTGGAGACGTTCTCTCAAGCAATACAAATAATCCATCTCTGGTTTACCCTCCACCTCCGGCTCCAGAGGAGGGCCGAACACCAAATCCATTGGTGTGTGCAGCTCGCATCCAAACATCAGCGCTGCAGGGGTGCACCGGGTGGATTCCTGAGCTGCCGTCCGGTACACCCACAGAACCAAGGGCAGATGCAGGTCCCAGCCTTGCTGTCGTTGGTCCACTAGGATGGTGAGCTGAGTGGTCAGTCCAGTTAAAATGTTTGACCAGGCCATCGCTCTGTGGATGTAGTGGGGTGGTCCAGGTCTTCCAGATACCCAGCCACCTGCAGACCTCCCCGAAGACCTCTGCCTTGAAGTTTCATCCCTGATCGCTGTGCAGCTCCTCCGGTGTGCCGAACCGACAAAACATCTCGTCCACCAGCTTTGATGCTGTAGTGGCAGAGCTCTGATCAGGGACCGCATACGCCTCTGGCCATTTGGTAAAGTAATCCATTGCAACCAGCATGTCGCGGTTCCCCTGATCCGTAGTCAGGAAAGGGCCCAGAATGTCCACTCCAACCCACTCCATGGGTACCCCCACCTGGTACTGCTGCAAGGGGGCGTGGGATTGCTGAGTTGGCCCTGTCTGAGCTGTGCAGGTGTCACAGCGGTAGACATGGAGCTGTACATCCTGACGACACCCTGGCCAGTAGAACTGGGCCTGAAGATGCTGCAGAGTCTTCGTCACCCCAAAGTGGCCCGCCCCCCACCGACCCATGGACCAACTGGAGCACCTTGGGGCGGAGCCGTCAGGGAACCAGCAGCTGTCAGACATGACACTACCCAGCTGGAGCCTTCCACCACCGATACACAACACCCTTGTGACAGTGGAGGTTGGCCCACTGGGACTGTAGGACCTTGGTCTCTGGGTCCAACACAGACGCAGCCTCCCAGGCAGGCCGCTGGCCCGCATCCAACCACTGCCGAACCCGGGAGACGACCGGATCTCCATCCTGCTCACTCCGAAGCTGCTGTGCGCTGAGGGCCTCTGTGACATCACTGCTAGGGAGAGCTGACTGATTATCCAAGGAGGAGCTCTGCGCCGCTGTTATTCCTGCTCACAGTGGTCTGGAGAGCAGCAGCCCGTGGGATGGCTTGGTCACGGTCCTCTGCCCGCTGGCAGTGCAGACAGTCCTCCACAGCACAGGGACGCCGAGACAGCGTGTCAGCATTGGCATGGAGGCGGCCTGCTCAATGCACAATCTGAAAATCATAATCCTGCAGTGCCTCCAGCCATCTCGCTAACTGTCCATCCAGCTCTCTTTAAAATTCAGTGGCCAAGTCAGGGAAGGATGATCCGTCCTGAGCTGGAACCTCCCCCCGTACACATACAGGTGAAAATGACAAAGCTCCTGGACAACAGCCAACAGCTCTCGGTGAGTGACACAATAATTCCTTTCAGCTCTGCTGAGTGTGCGGCTGAAAAAAGCAACTGCCTGCTCTCCGTGTTCTCCCTCCTGGATAACACCACCCCGATGCCCTGGTTGCTGGCGTCCATGTCCACAGTGAAAGGGCGGTTTAGGTTGGGATACTGAGGATGGGGGCTCCAATGAGTGCTGAACGAAGCCAGGAAAAAGCAACAGCACAGTCCTCACTCCACTCAGAACGTGTGGCCCTTCTGTGTCAGCTGATGCAGCGGGCTGGCGATGGTGGCAAAATCCTTCACAAACCTCCTATAATAGGAGGCCAGTCCGAGAAAACTCCTTAACTCTCCCACGTCCCGCGGCACTGGCCAGTTGTTCACTGCTGCCACCTTCTCTGGATTGGTGGCGACTCCCACAGCGCTGACGATATGGCCCAGGAAGGTGGTTTCTCGCTGAAACAAGTGGCATTTCTGCAGGTGCAGCCACAGCCCGGCCCGGCGGATGACGTCTAATACTTCCTGGAGGTAGGACAGGGCGGCATCAAAATCAGCTGCGTGAATCGGCATCTCATTCAGATAAACATTGCAGCGGCTCCAGGGCACGTGAGCCCGCACTCGTTCCATCAGACGTTCAGAGGTGGATGGGGCATTGCAAAGTCCAAACGGCATCACCTTGAACTGCCACAGTCGCTGCCCGATGGAGAAGGCTGTTTTCTGGTGACAGCTCTACCTGCCAAAAGACATTGCGGAGATCCAGCAAGCTGAACCAGCTGGAGCCGGTGATGTAATCCAGCACATCATGGATGCGGGGAAGAGAGTAGAAGTCCTTACGGGTGATGTCATTCAGGCACCGGTAATCCACACAGAACTGCCACGAACCGTCCTTCTTCTTAACCAGAACCACCAGCACCGCTCAGGGGCTGCTGGAGGGCTCAATAACATCCGCCTCCAGCATTTACTGTATTTTCTGTTCTGCCGTTGCCCGCCTTGAAAAAGGCAGATGGCGGGGGCGGAGCCGAATCGGCCTGGTTTTGCCGGTGTCGATCTGATGCTGCACCAAGCTGGTTCGGGTGCACTCCTCATCCTTGGCAGCGAAGATGTCAATATAGCAGTCCAACAGCTCCCCCAGCTGGCGTCTCTGTCCCAATTCTAATCTGCTGCAGCTCCACTGGAACAGCTCCTCGACCACCTGCTCTGTTTCTGCTGATGCAGTGACCCCCCCCCCCCCCCCCGCTGTCTCTGTCCCTGCTGTCTCCAGCAGCGATGGCGCTTCCTCTGCTTGTGCTGGTGGCGCTGCTGTGTTCAGTTCTGGCAGCGATCCGCCCGGTTTGGTCTGTTCTGGCGGCCCCTTGATCATGCAGGCCGCCAGGTTCCTCGTCTGCCTCCCACTGCAGAGCGTGATGGTCCTAGCCCCCAGCAGGAGAGACGAGCTGGCAGTGTCGGTCATTGCACCCCATGCTGTGAGCAGATCTAGTCCAGTGATGCAGGGGTCTTGGATGTCAGCCAGCCAAAATGGGTGGTTTGTGTTCTGGCCGGCCACCCCCACCACAAGAAACCGCACCCCCCCCCACCCCCCCAGTCTGGCGTGCTGACCGGTGGCTATGGTGATGCAGTACCCAGTGGGTTCCCACCCTGCGGTCCTGCTTCATCCATACCGGGCAATACCCCAGGTCGGACCAGGGAGATGGTAGAACCGGTGTCGATCAGGGTCTGGATTGGCGTGCTGTCCAAGCTGGACTGCAGGTACATCCCTGGTCCGTTGGCAGTGGGATGGTTGCCTCTTTGTCGATCACCGTCCCCAGTTGCAGTGGAATTGCTGGCCCGTCCTGCCTTGAAAAGGGTGGGAAGCAGGGCGGGTTTGCTCTGTTCGGCCTGCTCTGCCTTGAGAAAGGCAGAAGGCCCTCTCGGCTGATTGCTGCCCCCGGTTGCAGTGGAATCGCTGGCCCATCCTGCCCCAAAAAGGGCGGGAAGTCGGGGCAGGTTTGCTCTGTTCGGCCCACTCTGCCTTGAGAAAGGCAGAAGGCGGGGTCTGCTGGCCCCATCTGGTCTGCTGCTCCATTCATCATGGAGAGCAGCTCTGGGGGTCGGTGTGCCAGCTCTGTCGTCCATCTACATCTGAGCAATGAGCCGCTCGAGCTGCCGAATCTCTGTCCTGATTCTTGCTTCCATCTTCTCTGTTATACCACTTCTGACACCAGTGTGGCATTGCAAGGATTCAACCAATGAGGAGAGATGACTGTGATGAAACAGGCTTTATTCTACACACACTTTTATTTATTTAGCGAATGCAAAGTCCTTAAGCCAAGCAGTTGCCTCCTGGTTTGCTGTATGGAGGGTGTGTAATCCTCCTTCCAGTCTTTGGAGCGGGCAAGCCTCTATGATGTGTTCCATTGTTTGCTCCTCTCCACATGCGCATAGTGGGCTAGGGCTACTGCCCCATCTGTGAAGGCTGGCCAAGCAGGGGCCATGTCCAGTCCTGAAGCGATTGAGTGTAGACCACTGTCTCCTTGGAAGGTTGGTGCCCGGGACCTGTTGGTTGGGGTTTATCACCAGCTGTTTGTTTGGGACCTCCTTGGTCTCCCATTCCTCTTGCCAAGCTGTCTGGATGGTAAAGTCAGCTGGGGGAGGGTTTTTCCAAATCGGCCGTCTAGATGAAAGTCGGGCAGTGGGTGGGGTGTAGATATCTGCATGGATTGGTAAGTGAGGAGAATCTTTAACTTTTTGGAGCATCCTTTGAGTTAATGCTGCTCGCCGGATGTGTGGAGGGGCTATGTTTGACAGTACAGAGAGCCAGGGGAGTGGTGTTGAGCGGATTGTTCCAGTTATAGTTGTCATGGTTGAGTTGAGCTGGGTGTCTACATGGTGTGTGTACACACAGTCATGACACAGAACAGAGGGGAGGTCATTCACACAGCCCCTCATCTCACTCATGGTGACAGACACATGATTTGTCACATACAGGGAAAACAACGCTATCACAACTGGCCTTACTACACAGTTATAATGGCACAGTAGAACACACGGATAACAGTGTTTGAATCCTCCGTGGCGCAAGCATGCTAGGAGAATCCCCACCACCTTATCGCAGCCCCAATGTTACAATACTATATGTGACTCCCAGTTCTTATCTGGATCATTTTATTACTACCATGGACATCATTCCTAAATTATTGTTGTTAGCCTTACTGTTAGCTTGCAGTTTCTCACATGGCTCCAAGGAGGTGTGCAGTTTGCAAATTTAGCATGTCACCGGTAATTTGTGGGGTTTTCCCCTACAGTGAAATGTAGGGGTCTTGGATGTCAGCCAGCCAGAATGGTTGGTTTGTGTTCTGGCCAGCCACCCCCACCACAAGAACCCCCCCCCCCCCCCCCCCCCCCAGTCTGGCGTGCTGACCGGTGGCTATGGTGATGCAGTACCCAGTGGGTTCCCACCCTGCGGTCCTGCTTCATCCATACTGGGCAGCGAAATGGCGGCATATAAATAAAGTTGAATTGAATTGATAATTGTGACCTGTGGTGGCAAAATGAGTCGGAATGCGCACCAGGTAATTGAGCTACAGGCACGTGAAGTCATAAATCATGATTCTTTGTTTGCTGGTGACAAGTCCCGGGAACCCCCCTACCCCACCCCCATCAGTGCCTGGTATCATTGTAAAGCTTGGAACTCCTATTTTCTAAAAATACACATATTTTTGCGGAAGACGTAACTCAGGATCAATCGAACGTGAGTTTTCAAATCAGCCAAAATATAAACAAATTGGCTTGTTGCTGGTTCGTTTTTGCACAATTCCTACATATTAAATATCATTTTGAAGGTCTTTCAATATAGAATATGAAAATAATGTTACCTCAGTTTTGAAAATTTCCTAATTGCAACTCATTTTGCCAGCACGGGTCACAATTACTTTTCAATTGAGCAGTCTTTGCATGTACATACAACACAATGTCATCGGCATAGATTTGAATATCTGTCCTATGACTCTGTTGTGGGATCTCATTAATGTAGAGACTAAACAGATGGGGGCCCAACACAGAGCCTTGAGGAACTCCCATTGCACACTTCATACTGACAGACAGAACACCACCAATGTTGACATTCCCCAGCCAGCATGTCCATGTGGCCCCCACCAAAGGTTAAAGGTCTGACATGATTCTGACTTCATCTAATTTTGCAACACATAATTTCAATTGGACAAAATAGGTTGGTCTGTGCAGTTCTAAGTCAAACATCCTTTTTTTCACGCGAATATCTGACATTTTCATGAGCGCCACGTCACCAATTGCGTCAGTGGCTGGAAACCCCTCCAGCCATGTTGTAACGTCAGCGACAGAACACAGCGCTTGGCTGCCCATTGTACACGCAGGATGGAAGCAGTAGAAAACATTGACGATTGTTCCAGCACATGTAGTCTGGAATTGGTTTGTGTTGTCCAATCTTCAGATGATTATAGTTCAGAAGAATGGGATGATGATGAAGAATCTGGGGGCATCAGACCTTATAGGTTTGAGCCGTGCCAAGCGGACATTGTGCCAAGCGAGTCACACTCAGAGTGACGGTGGAGAGGCACACATGCCCGCCGCAGCAGCAGTGACAAACACACGGCAGGGGAACACCGAGTGTTATGCTTTTGTTATAGATATTGCAACAAATTATTTGTTCATAAATATAATTTACTTAAACCCGATTTTCCAATTTAAATCATAGCAGTATGTTCACTGTGGCTCAGGCATCGGGTGTATTATGGATTATATTTTGAGTTCTTGTTGTTTTTATGTTTTGTACATGTGGTTCATGTGTGTTTTGAGCCACTTTCAGGTGGGCGCTGTCCAAGATTTGCTGGTCCAACCACGTCCCCTCTCTCTTTGACAGTCAGCTGTTCATGTTTTGTGTGCATCATCTACCGTGTTGTCAGCCAGCCAACAATGCCAACACTATCACCACGTGTTAGCCACTCCACACAGCCGTGGTTCTGTTGCGCCCCATGAAGTGATGTCGGCCCTGGGGTGCAACTGTGGTTAACACGTCTCCTCTCCATATGTTTACTGGGTGTTGTCGGCCCTGAACGCCTACTGTTTAGGTTTCTGTGTAATTTTGTAAGCCTTCACCTTTTGGGATCAGTCTTTATGTTCAGTACATGTGCTGTGGTGAATCAGGAAACAGGAAAAGCAACAGATTACATTCAGAAAAAATTCCTTCATCCACATCGCGATCCGAATCACCACCAAAATCTAATCATCTGTTCCCCGTGGCATTACACACCTTTCCTGAACATTTCATCAAAATCCGTTCATAACTTTTTGAGTTATGTTGCTAACAGACAAACCAACCAACGCCACTAAAACCATGACCTCCGTCCTCCCTTGGTGGAGGTAATCATCACCAAGGACGAAACACAGAAGACGGTAAATGCAAATAATAAATAGGGAAAACGCAATGATATCAGGATAACATAGTGTGAGCGTGATCGGCGGACCATGCCCAGATCATGACAGGAGGTTTCTCAAAAATTTTCAGTTTATTTTTCTCAAAAATTTGGGACTTTTTTCTCATAAATTTTCAATTTATTTACTCATGTATTTACTTTTTTAAGTTGCAACTTTTTCTAATTTTTTCCTCATACATTTGTATTTTTTTTTTTCTTGTAAATTTTCATTTTTTTCTTAGAAATTTGATTTTGTAAATTTGTCACTTTTTTCCTTCTAAATTTCAGCCCCTGTTGGTTTGTGGTGCTAAAATAGTTCCTATGATGTGTTCCCAGGTGGTGTGTAAGAAGTACAAGGGCTTGGAGATCACCGACGGGCTGCCGAGACTGGACCGCTACCTCTGCAAAGCCTACTGCAGGGACGAGTTCCGCCATACTTGCCCCAACGACGACGAGATCAACTGGGCCTACCAGTCAGTGGCCAAGTACCCTCCACAAGTAGGTCCAGGTCAGGCGGTCTGCAACCTGCGGCACTGACCCACACCCGGTCACCCACGGGAGGCCGTCACAGAACCACCCGGAAGAAAAAACAAAGAGGAAAATGGGACAGAATTACGGAGGGAAAAAAGTTGTAAATGTGTGGAAAAATGTTCAGATTTATGGGCAAAAATTTACAGACTTACTAGAAAATTGTTCAAAATTAATGACAAATGTCTGAAATTTAACAAGTGAAATGTGCTGTAAATGGCACCGTGATGGTGTTTGGTGACGTGTGCAGTTCCGGACGAGTAAAGCTAGTCCGCCAAGCCGTTTGACCAAAACTAAACATGACTGAGGTGGAAAATGATCTTTTCAACGGACAAACATCATGTCAGTAACTGGTCAGGATCAAAAGATAATTTCTCTCTGGCCATTCACGTCGGTGGCGATTTTTTTTTTTTTTTTCCCCCAGATTTAAGCTGCCATATGTGGAAGTGGAGGGGGCGGGGCTTAGGCTCTATGACGCAGTCGGACTGGCCAGAGGAAACGTAGTGCTACCTTATGATGCTATCCAAGTAGAAGTGAAAAGTCTCGACTTAGTTACTTGAGATGGAAAGTTTATCCTTGTTTTTTTTAGTTGTAAATTTGAATGATTTTTAACTTAATTTGGGAACTTTTTCTCATTTGTGTTTTTGTTCTTGTAAATTTAGGAATATTGTACATTTGAGACTTTATCCTCAGAAATTTGTGGTTTTCTCAAAACTTTCAGATATTTTTCTTGTCAATTTATTACTTTTCTCATCAATTTGTGTGTTTTTTTAACTCCTAAATTCATATTATTTCATAATGAATTTATTATGTTTTTACTTTAAAAGTTTGTGGTGAAGTTGTGACTTTTTACACATATCTGAACATGAACAAAATGATGTGTTTATCTTTGTTTTTGAAGAAATAAAAAGGAGCTATGAATAAAAACTATGTAAATTCACAAACATTTATTAGAAAGACCAAAGATGCAGTTGCTCGTTTTAAAGCCTGCTAAATGCTGGCTGGTTTGCATCTTCTCGCTAACAAAATAAACTCCGACAGACCAAAAACTATTCAACACTGATCATCAAAGCCAAGGCTGACGTCATAAATCCACACATGGGTTACCTGGAGGAGCTGCTGTAGACTTGAGTGGCCCCGCCCACTCCTGGGGGAGCTAACCACCTGCTGTAGTGATGCTTTCAGGTACACTCAGAAATCTCACGGTTCATAAATAGACATGAAGTAATGAAACAAAGTTTTATACCAAAGGCTTAGTCTGCAGCTTTTGGAAGTTTGTGTGTGTGGAGGGGGGGACTGAATTCAGTATAATTGCATCTCTGCATAGGTGCTGCAACAAAGGATTAGTTTAAGGGTGTGCATATTTATGCAACCAGGTTATTATATTTATTTTTCCCTTTAAAAGATTTCAGTTTGTTTGTCAGTTGGGTTGTACAGGTTATAGGTCACATTAATGGTGGAAAAAGTTTTGAAATGATTTATCTTGGTCTCGTTTTTTTACATCACAATAACCTGGAATTGGACCAGGGGGGTGTAGACTTTTTATATCCGCTGTATACTGAATGTTGGAAATGTAAATGGCCAGTCAAAAGGGCATTTTGGGTATTAAAGGGTTTAAGCCCCTAAAGCTCCCCCTCTGCACATGCATGAATATATGAAATAATGCTGCAAATTTATGATTAAGAAGGTGCTATTGATAAAAAGAAGTTTTAATAAATTTGTGAGGAAAATATTGACTGAAAGCTCATATTTAACATTTTTTTTAAATTTGGGGAAAATGTCAAATTTATAATGAAGACAGAAACTATCAAGAAAATTCTACTAAATTGGAAATGAACAAGAAAATTTTTTATTAAATGTATTCGAAAAACTAACACATTAACTTGTCATATTTGCTCAGTTTATATGAAAAAGTCACAAAATTAGTAATTTATCAAATTCATCGTTACAAAAACATTGCTGCAAATCTAGAAGAAGAAATATCTAACAAATTAATGAGAAAAGCATTGAAAGTTTTTGAGAATAAAGATGCAAATTCAGAGGAAAAGTCCAAAATACAGAGGTCATTTTTAATAAAAACGGTTAGAGGAACAGAATAAATTGTGTTTAATCTCTTTTTTTTTTATCCTCATGATTGATTTTCTTTTGCTGTTTTAATATATTTCTGTAATTTTAAAAAAAGGGGACAAAGTTTTACTGCAGGGGTGTTTTCTGTTTTAATTACAGCTTGTTTACTCCATTTTAATGCTGATGGACTAATGATTAATTAATAATTAGTTTTAATCTCAGATCAGATTTTTTTTTTCTGTAGATGTTTTGTGGTCCAGGTGAAACAGTGTTGATGATGACTAATAAAAATAAACTGTTTAAATAAACATGTTTGACTTTCAGTCTTTATAAATAAAATGGTGACTCTGTCTCCCTCTCGTGGTCATGACCTGTACATACAACTGTTAAACAACAATTAAAGCTGCAAGCAGCTGTAAGCGGGCCCTCACCCCCCACGTAACCGCGGACCCCGGCGCCCGTTGTACCTAGCTGGCTCAGAAAATTTCCTGTCATCACAGCAAGCGCTGCATGAATAATAAAGTAAACCGTTTGGCGCAGTACTTCTTGTGAGCAGTAGGTGGCACTACAACTTTTGTCAATCATTTTTATGTAGGAGCATGTGGGGTGGGACTAATATCCATCGTAGAAAATTTGGTGAAAATCAGACTAAGTTTGTCCAAGTTACAACTTTCCGATGTTCCATGGCGAGGAGTCAACCTTCACCATGTTGCCATGGCAACACTTCCCTGTCAGTTATGTGTTGCCCACCCAGATAGGACTATATATGACAGTCACCTCAACCTATGTTCCAGATTTCATGACTCCAGGTCATTCCCAACCATCCCAACAAGAAAAACGGATTGAATGGCGAGGAGGGCGTGTCCATGGTAACAGCAGTGACGCCATGCTAAAGGTGATGTGCAGTTATGATCAACAAGGTGGTCCGATAAACCTCAGAAAATGGCACATCACTCTGGCAAGTGGCGCGTGAGTATGGCATGTGAGTTATGGCAACTTCCTGTCCATTGGCAGGGATGAGAATCCTCCACGGAATTCCTCGGATTTGATCATGTCTAGGGTCATTCTCGTGAATTGTCTAAATTCGAGGAGAAAATTTTTTTTTTGGGGGGGTGAGGTCTGTTATGAGCGGCGAGTCGTATTTTCGATCGGCTGCTAAAATCCAACGCGCAGAACGCGCTACCCAGCGAGATCAGTAATGTAATGTAACAAGGCCACTGATTGGCTGATACTTATTGAAGCAACCAATCGGCGATTTTGTTATTCCTTTATCATATCTAACACGCGGAGCGAAATGCAAATGGTGGACAGTTCAATCAACCGAGTTTTCACGATTTCGTGAAAATGGTGAACCTAAAACTCACGAAAGACAACAAAGCAAGAATTTTAGAAATCGACAAAGGGATAAGGAACAAGTTTCGTTGGGAATGGATCGAAAAAACTGCGTTAATGACTGTAAAGATCGGTAAAAATACCGAAGTTGTGGCTGAAAAAATGGCTGACTTCATAGCGAAATGCGAAGCACCAGGGAAAGCCCAGTGTGTTTATTGTAATGATTTCTTGAGTTATGGATCTCGTGGTTGTGTTGCCTTAGTTGAACACTGTTCAAAACAGAAACATCTCAAAATTGTGGCTACAAGGAGATGGAACTACTCGCTCGTGCTGCGTTCAAAACGATTGATGGACACGGTCAAATTCAGATGCCAGTCAATCAAAGTTCATCACAATCGGCCCCAATTACAGCAATTAGTGATCGGAAGACACATTCCGAGGTAAGATTTTTTTCTCGTTATAAGTAATGTACTTGAGAATTTTTGAGTAATGAATTTGTTATGAAATAGCATGTGTAAGTTGTGACGTCATGCCTGTTTTGAAACACTAATTGCATTTGAATGCTGATTATCGATTGTTAATAGATAAATGTTACCTCCGCCAAGGAGGTTATGTTTTCATCGGCGTTGGTTTGTCTGTCTGTTTGTTTGTTAGCAAGATGACTCAAAAAGTTAGACGGATTTTCATGAAATTTTCAGAGATTGTCAGAAATGGGGTATCCTACAGATGATTAGATTTTGGTGGTGATCCGGATCACCGTCTGGATCCAGGAAATTTTTAAAGGTGTAGAAGAGCTTGGAATAACGAGGCGATGCGACTTATAAACCAAAGTTTATTAACAGCTTCGCTCCTCTAACAAGTCTCATCTCAGTGCAGAAGCAGAAGTAGGAAGAGGCAGAACATATTCAGCTCTACATACTTATACCTACACATAACAAAAGACATGCATATCAAAGCTGACATCCCACATTATCTTAATCTCCCTCCTTTGTCTCCGTATCCCTCCACCTGGCCTTGGGAGGTCAGGGCGATCGATCTGGTCTCCACCGCAGTGCCTCGGATGCTCTTTGATCCCCGCTGGCGGTTGAGACCCTTTGTCCTGTTCTGAGGTGAGAAGTCGCTTTACATATGTAATCACCAAACATTCTATCATGCTTATACATATGTAGGTTATGGGATATATGATTAATATAGACCACAGCCCCCCCCCAAACGACTAAGAAAAGGACAATAGAAAAAAGTCACAGTATAAGATAATTTCTATGACATACTAACTGCTACACCTCTTGACAAGGAAGAAACTTTCCAGCAGCTATGCTCCTGTAGAGAATTCAGTGGTAATCCTAACAGTGTAGTAAAATCACAAGTCAGTCTTAAACTGTTACAGCACAATTAGTGAACAACTCTTGGTTAGTTTGCATCAGTCCTTGTGCCGTCTGGGTTTTAATCTTCTCCCGAATCGGCTGTAGGTCCGCTTGGTCGTCCTGGCGGGACCCTCCTGTAAGGAATCTGCAGCTTGGGGAGGAGAGTGATTATTTGCTCCCTGCAGGGGGGCTGAGTCTTTTCTCTTGGGGGGTCTACCCCGCTGAGGTGCTCTCGCCAACCGTGCAGGCTCGTCTCTCAACAAGAAGGCAGGTTTAAGTCTGTCAATGCTGACTGTTTCTTTTCTATCCCCTAAATCAAGCACAAAATGCTTATCACCAGGTTCCAGCACTCTGAATGGTCCATCGTATGGTGGACGGAGGGTTGGTTTTAAAGCTTCATGCCTAACCAAAACGAATTTGGCGTTTTTTTAAAGCTTGGGGGACAAAAACCCGTGGAAAAGAGTGATGTGCCGGTCCGGGGAGAGAGTCCGGTCCGTTGCTGCCTAAAAGCCTCAGGGCTGGAAGATGCCCAGGCTCTGGGTTCTCTGGTAAAAACTCACCTGGGAGTCTGAGAGGTTGTGCAAAAACTAATTCTGCTGGGGAGGCGTCTAGATCCTCTTTAGGCGCAGCACGCAACCCCAATAAAACCCAGGGAAGTTTATTTACCCAATTTGTATCCGTTAGTGAGGCTCTGAGGGCGGCCTTTAAAGACCTGTGAAAGCGCTCGCATAACCCATTAGCCTGAGGGTGATAAGCGGTGGTGCAGTGAATTGTCGCCCCTAAGCTGCTGGCCATAGCTGACCAAAGCTCTGAGACAAATTGAGGCCCTCTATCGGACGTGATGTCCGATGGGACGCCGAAACGTGCCACCCAGTTTGTCAAAAAAACGCGAGCGACTTCCTCCGCTGTGGTTGACGCCAGAGGGACCACCTCAGGCCAGCGCGTAGTACGGTCTATCATTGTTAACAGGTGTGTGAAACCTTGAGAGGAAGGTAGTGGTCCCACGAGGTCGACATGAACGTGGTCGAACCTTCTAGCTGGGATTCGAAAAGGCTCTAGAGGGGCTTTTGTGTGTTTGTGTATTTTGGCGCGCTGACAAGACATGCAAGTTTTTGCCCATTCCTTTACGTTTTTGCGCAGGCCAGGCCACACAAACTTTTCGGCGACCATTTTAACCGAGGCGCGCACACCTGGGTGCGCGAGGGAGTGAATTGAGTCGAAAATACGACGGCGCCATGCAGCTGGGACTACCGGGCGAGGTTGGCCGGTTGAAACGTCGCAGATTAGGGGGGGTACACCGTTGCGTAAACCCCTTTCCTCCAGCCTTAACCCTGTTGGTCCAGACAGGAGTGCGCGCACGTCCGCGTCACTGCTTTGCTCCTCTGCCATGGCTGCGTAATCTATCCCTACGTGAATTGGGGCCGTGTACATGTCCGCGTTGGCGAAGAGTTCTGCGGCTGAGGTAGCATAATCTGTCTCCTCGCGCTCTGGCGATGTCACAGCGTGAGAGAGGCAGTCTGCTACCACGTTAAGTTTACTTGCCACATGTCGAATGTCTGTGGTGAACTCTGAAATTGCAGCTAGCTGTCTTTGTTGCCTGCCTGACCATGGTTCTGAAATTTTAGCCATCGCAAAGGTGAGCGGTTTGTGGTCTACAAAAGCCGTGAAACGCCGCCGTTCTAACCAGAACTGGAAGTGGCGGATGGATAAATGAAGCGCTAGCAGCTCCCTGTCAAAAGTGCTGTATTTACGCTCAGTTTGGTTTAACGATTTGCTGAAAAATGCCAAAGGTTGCCAGGTTCCGCCAACGTGTTGTTCCACAACTGCCCCTGTGGCCAGGTCTGAAGCGTCTGTGGTTAGCGCGATGCGGGCCGAGGGATCAGGGTGAACCAACAATGTGGCGTTCGCTAGAGCACTTTTTACTTCCGCGAAGGCGCGTTCGCGCTCCGGGGTCCATTCGACCGCGTTGGAAGGCTTTTGTTTTCTGAGCGCGGTATACAGGGGCTGCATGAGTTGAGCTGCGCGGGGGAGGAAATGGTTGTAAAAATTAACCATTCCCAAAAATTCTTGCAGCGATTTGACCGTTTGTGGCCGTGGAAAATTTTTTACTGCGCGAACTTTGTCTGGCAATGGGACTGCCCCCTCTGGTGAAACTCTGTGTCCCAAAAAATCAATTTGTGACACGCCGAATTTGCATTTGGCTGGATTGATTATTAACCCGTGCTCTTCTAGTCTCTGAAAAACTGTAGTGAGGTGTTGTTCATGTTCTTCCTCTGATGGGCTGGCTACCAGCATATCGTCGAGGTAGACGAACACGAAAGGGAGATCGCGTAATACCGCGTCCATCATCCGCTGAAAGGTTTGAGCAGCGCCTTTGAGGCCAAACGGCATCCGCAAAAATTCAAAAAGACTGAAAGGGGTTATTACAGCCGTTTTAGGAATGTCTTCCGCTCGAACGGGGACTTGGTGATAGCTGCGGACCAGGTCTATTTTAGAAAAAATGCGCGCACCCGCCAGATGTAGTGAAAAATCTTGGATGTGAGGAATTGGGTAGCGGTCATGCGCTGTCGCATTGTTTAATCTGCGGTAATCGCCGCACGGTCTCCAAGAACCGTCGGTTTTTGGGACCATGTGGAGTGGCGATGCCCAGGGGCTTTTCGAGCGTCTAATAATGCCTAATTTTTCCAGGGTGGTAAACTCGTCCCGTGCTATGGCGAGCTTGGTCGCGTCTAAGCGCCGAGCTTTGGCGAGCACGGGTGGGCCTGTTGTGGGAATGAAGTGTTCAACCCCGTGTTTCGCTACTGTTGCTGAAAATTTTGGAACTGTGAGTGCTGAAAATTGGGTGAGGAGTTGGTCAAACTTACCTCCTGCTGTTGTGACGCTGGCCTGCACGGGTGGTGGAGAGACTCGAGCTGAGCAGGGAATAGAAGAAAATGACAGTGCATTAACCAAGCGTCTATTTGCTAGATCGACTAACAACCCATGTGCACACAAAAACTCAGCACCCAACAAGTTAAAACTCACCGCCGCTACAATAAATGTCCATCTATAGTTGCGGCCGTGGATGCAAAGAGGCAGGCTCCTTTCACCGTAAGTGTCAATGATCGAGCCGTTGGCTGCCATCGCTCCATTTCCCCGGGGACCCATGGCCCGATCTGCGTGGGAAGGGGTGATAAAACTCAATTGAGCTCTGGTGTCGATCAGGAACTGTCTCCCGGTGTGTCCGTCAGTCACATAAAGAAGTTTATTTTTTTCGCCGAGAACCGCAGCCGTTAACGGTTCTCTGTTTTGGCGTACTTTTGAACTTGCAGGGGGGAACGCATTTGTACGCCCCCTCGGCGAAACGGTGGTGGTAATAGCAGATGTCGTTCCGCCTGCTGCGCCTTGGTCGTGTTGCCGCCATGGTGGGTGGGCTCTGCTCGGTTGTCTGTGGTTCTCCGCTGCTCTGGGCATCCGCGCTGAGATCTGCGGATGCTGCTGTGGCCATCTGTTCCCCACAGGCGTTGATGAGCCGCTGTGCTTCTCGGGCCAGCGCGCGGAAGTCCTGCTGGGTGCTGCACCGCATGTTGATCAGCGTCCCTCTCATGTGTGGCGGCAGAGTGCTGAGGAAGATGTGTTGGAAGAGGAAGTTGTCGTTGTCCTCCTCCTTGAGCTGCAGCATGTCCTCCATGAGGGCCTTGGGTCTGCATCCTCTGTGGCCGTAGATCGCCAGGATCTTCTCTGCTCTCTCCTCGGCTGAGGGGACGAAGTTCTCGACGATGGTCGCCTTCAGCTCTCTGTATTTGTCATGGGCGGGCGGCTGTCGGATTATGCTCCGCGCGCATCTTGACGTGGCAGCGTCGAGTTTGGCGACGATGTGATAAAATTTCGTCTCGTCCGCCGTTATGCCCGCCAGTGCAAACTGAGCCTCAGCTTGCTGGAACCACGAGCTCGGGTCTTCTTGCCAGAATTCTGGCAGCTTGACGGTGACGGCGCTTGTGTGGGCCGTCCTTGATGTGTCCGCCGGGTGAGAGCGCCTTCCTTCGGCTCTCACGGCGGGGCTGGGGATGGTGCTCGGTTGAGCCCTCTCTTCTGCCGTGGGGGAACGTCTTCCATCCGTTCCCCTGTCTGCATGGGCACCGGCGCTTGCCTGGGTCGCCTCCGATGAGTCAATCGCGGGAGAACGTCTCTGTTCCATCCTCACGTCTGGTCACCAGTGTAGAAGAGCTTGGAATAACGAGGCGATGTGATTTATAAACCAAAGTTTATTATCAGCTTCGCTCCTCTAACAAGTCTCATCTCAGTGCAGAGGCAGAATAAGAGGTCGAACACATTCAGACCTACATACTTATACTTGCACATCACAAAAGACATTGCACATCAAAGCTGACATCCCTCATTAACTTAATCCCCCCTCCTTTGTCTTCCTACTCCTCCACCTGACCCTGGGTGGTCAAGGCGATCGATCTCCTCCATTGTCCTCTGTCTCTTCCACCTGGCCCTGGGATCGATCTGGTCTCCACCGCTGCGCCTCGGATGCTCTTTGATCTTCGCTGGCGGTTGAGACCTCTTGTCCTGTTCTGAGGCGTGAGGTCGTTGCACATATGTAATCACCAAACATTCTAACATGCTTATACATATGTAGGTTATATGATTAATATAAACCACACCATGAACCTTTAGTGGAGAACAAAAACAGGTTTCCCACAGCGTCGCTGCTTGGAACCCTAAACATGCTAATTCATAATTAAAAGAAATCACAAATTAATACAAAATTTAAAAATCTGAGAAAAACATTGCAAGTTTTTAAGAAAAAAAAGCCAAATTTTTGAGAAAAAAGTTGCTAATGTGAGTCACAAATTTACAAGAAAAAGTTGCAGATTCATGAGAAAAAAAAAATCTAATTTGTGAGTTGCAAATTTAAGAGAAAAAAACTTGAAGATTTTAAAAAAGTTTTTTTAAAAAAAAGTTTAAATTTATGAGGAAGAAGTTGCAAATTTACTTGAAAAAAGTAAAGCCAGTCGCTCCGCCATGTTGGCGTAATGCCATTGGTCAACCAAGTGTATGGCAATGTCCAGAGTACCAGGAACACCGAGTTCTCGAATGCCCAAGTTGATGAGGAGTGACAATGGCTTAACAGTGGGTACCCGGGACCAGATGGAGAACAGGTTTTAGCAACTGGACGATCGGTCCTGGTACAATCGGTACGATTGGCCCTGCGATGGACTGGCGATCTGTCCAGGGTGTACCCTGCCTCTTGCCCAAAGATGCTGGGATAGGCTCCAGACCCCCGCGACCCGAAAAGGATTAAGCGGAAGAAGATGAATGAATGAATGATCGGTTCCTCCGGATGAGACACCTTTGTGTCCTTGATAACTTTGGACTGACTCAGCATCCATCCATCTTCTACCGCTTTTCCGGAGGTCCGGGTCGCGGAGGCAGCAGTTCAAGCAGAGAAGCCCAGACTTCCCTCTCCCCAGCCACCTGCTCCAGCTCTTCAGAGAGGATACCAAGGCGTTCCCAGACCAGCTGGGAGACGGTCTCTCCACCGAGTCCTGGGTCTGCCCCGGGGTCTCCTCCCAGTGGGAGGTGCCCGAAACACCTCAAGTGGGAGGCGTCCAGGAGGCATCCTGATCAGATGCCCATACCACCTCAACTGACTCCTTTCAATGTGGAGGAGCAGCGGTTCTACTCTGAGCCTCTCCTGGATGACTGAGCTCCTCACCCTATCTCTGAGGTGAGTCCAGCAATCCTACGGAGAAAGCTCATTTCAGCCGCTTGTATCCGCGATCTTGTTCTTTCGGTCATTACCCAAAGCTCGTGACCATAGGTGAGAGTAGGAACGTAGACTGACTGGTAAATCGACAGCCTTGCCTTAGAACTAAGCTCCCTCTTCACCACAACAGACTGGTACAACATCCGCATCACTGCAGATGCTGCTCCGTTCCATCTGTCAATCTCTCGCTCCATTTTCCCCTCACTCATGAACAAGACCCCAAGATACTTAAACTCCTCCACTTGGGGCAGGAGCCTGTCCCCAACCCAGAGGGGACAATCCACCTTTTTCCGGCTGAGGACCATGGACTCTGACTTGGAGGTGCTGATTTTCATCCCAGCCGCTTCACACTCAGCGGCAAACCGTCCCAGCAAGAGCTGTAGGTCATTGCTGGATGAAGCCAACAGGACATCATCTGCAAACAACAGAGATGAGATCCTGTGGTCACCAAGCATGACGCCCTCCATTCCCTGGCTGCGCCTAGAAATCCTGTCCATAAAAATTACGAACAGGATCAATGACAAAGGGCAGCCCTGGTGGAGTCCAACTCTCACTGGGAATGACTCCGACCGAATGATGGCAATATGAACCAAACTCTCACAACGGTCGACTCAGCATGTAACAGAAAAAACACACATCAGAGAACACAGTCTGGACGTGGTCGTCTCCAAAGGTCTGAACATCTCTATGGTTATGGTGATGGACGTTGCTCTGTCCAGCCAGTCTTGTTTTCTTTGAAAATGCTATTAAAGTCAACAGAAATATCCAGACAGAGGTCATCAAAAAAACGGTACATCAGTGATAATTCCAGTGAAACATTCATCCAAGCTTCCTCTTCCTCACCTCCCCTCTCTTCACTTTCAGTAAATGAGCTTGTGGAAAATTTCAGTGGTAAAATTACCAGTATTACCAATGCCATTGCTCCCATCAAGGTGAAAGTGGTCACTACTAAAAAGAAACCTCCATGGAGAAATGCCAAACTAGTAACAGCTGAAAGTAGTGTTGAAAGAAGTGTTGAAAAGCTGACCACAGGTGGCGAAAAATTAAATTGCAGGTTCATTATGAAATCTATAATGAGAGATTGAGCATTTATAATTTGGAGCTGAGAAATGCAAGGCAAGCATATAATGAACACACCTTGTTTACTACTGTTGACAGGCTAACAAATCCCTGTGTCAGTAGCTCCTGAACTTCTATCCAACCGTGCCTGCAATGACTTTGCCTTTTTCTTTACTGACAAAATTCAGTGCTCCTATGCCAGGTGCTGGACTTGTGCTTCCTCTGCGTCCACATAGAGAAGACAAACACCATGGCAAAATTTTTTCCAATCATAAAATCTTGGATGACATCATACACCACCTGAAATCCACTACCTGCTGCCTTGATACCCTCCCAATAGGGTTTTTAAAAAACGTTTCATATTGTATGGCCTCAGATCTATTACAGATCATAAATATGTCTCTACATTCAGTGCTTTGAAACAGTGGTTATCAAGCCACTTCTAAAAAAACAGCAACCTAGACACCTCACGCATGAACAGCTATAGGCCCAGATCAAACCTCCCCTTTCTTGGCAAAATAATAGAAAAAGCTGTTTTTCAACAATTGTACAACTTCCTGACATTAAACAACTGTTTTGATGTCTTCCAGTCAGGTTTTCGGCCACACCACAGCACTGAGACAGCTCTAGTTAAAGTCCTTAATGACATCCACTCCAATACAGATAATGGCAACATTTCAGTCTTGGTTCTACTGGACCTGTGCTGTATTCGACACGGTCGACCATAACAACTTACTAGACCGGCTGAAAAACTGGGTGGGATTTTCTGGTACAACACTTAGCTGGTTTGAGTCCTATTTAAAAGACGGGGACTATTTTGTGTCTATGGGTAACTACAAAGCCGATCAAACAAAAATAACCTGTGGAGTTCCCCAAGGTTCCATTTTGGGACCTTTGCTTTTCAACATCTATATGCTCCCACTAGCTCAAATCATAAAAAAACAAAATATATTACCATAATTATGCAGATGATGCACAAATCTACATAACTGCCTCACCAGGAGACTGTGGTCCAATTAAAATCCTGATCAAATGCATTGGTCAAATTAGTGGATGTGCCAGAATTTTCTTCAGTTAAACAAAGACAAAGCTGAAATAATAGTTTTTGGAGCCAAAGAAGAGACTCAAAGTTAGTACTCATCTTCAATCAATGATGCTAAAAACCAACAGCCAAGCCAGAAATCTGGGTGTGGTTCTGGACTCAGACCCGAATTTTAACAGCCACATTTAAGACAGTAGTGAAGTCAGCCTATTATCACTTAAAGAACATAGCAAGGATTAAAGGTCTGATGTCTCAGCAGGATCTAGAAAAACTTGTCCAAGCATTTATCTTCAGTAAACTGGACTACTGTAACGCTGTCCTCACAGGTCTCCCTAAAAAGTCCATCAGACAGCTGCAGCTGGTTCAGAACACTGCAGCTCGAGTCCGCACTAAGACCAAGAAAGTAGATCATATAACTCCAGTCCTCAGATCTTTACACTGGCTTCCTGTCTGTCAAAGAATAGATTTCAAAATACTGCTGTTGATTTATAAAGCTCTGAATGGTTTAGCGCCAAAATATATTTTGGATGTGCTGGTCCATTATGGACCACCCAGAACCCTCAGGTGGTGAGGTTCAGGCCTATTATCTGTGCCCAGAGTTTGTTCCACATGTGAGGAGCATAAAAATATGATGCTGCCTCACCACATTTGGTTCTAACTCCCAGAAAGCATCAGGGCTGTTGAAACTCTGCTGCTTTAAATCCAGGTTAAAAACTCTTATTTGCCGCAGCCTTACAGTAGAACAACTGTTAATCTCCAGCAGTGAACTGTAAATTTTTCTATTTTAGCCTGCTTTTGTTTCTCTTTAATTTACTTTTCAGTTTGCTTTTAAATTCTTATGTATTCCTTTTGCACCCTGCTCTAATGCTTTAATGTTCTTGTGTAAAGCATTTTGAATCGTCTTGTACATGAAATGTGCTATACAAATAAACTTGCCTCGCCTTTCCTGGGCAAGTTCCCGGATGGGTCCCCTGGGCCTGGATGGAGGACGGGTGTCCATCATTTGGGTGGTGGTGTAGGGCAATTGGGCTGTTTTGGCAGCAGGAAGAGGGCCACAGACCATCGGGCAGGTGGTCATGACGCCCAGCCTGATCGGTGTTTTTCTTCCTTCTGAATCAGTTTTGTCAAAAATTTCTACATTTTTGTGAAATTTTAAACTTTCTTTGCATCAGAAAAGTTCCGAATAAATGGGGGAAACTGAGCTAAAGTCTGCATATTCAAGATTCAACGCCACAATAAACATGAATTAGAAAGCGAAGAGAGTGGTGAAGGTTTGAGCTTTTTATTAATGGTGACGATGATTCTTCACCTGAAATGACAAAAACCAACAAGCTCGTCAAAATAAAATCACAAATGTCACAATAAAGCCACGCAAAATAAAATAAAGCCCAACACGGAATTAAATCACACAGGAAATAAATTAAATCCACACGGAGGCAGACACCGCCAAAATAAAAGTGCAAAACAAAAAGCATTAAAGCATCATTTCCCCAGGAGACTTTGGAGCCTTTAGATTATAATTGTGATCATTATAGAAACCTGTGGGTCTGGCCGGACCCGTATGGTTGGTCCAAAACATTAACAAGTTAGTAGAATCAACAAAAATTCATATTTCTCATTATTTTCCCTCTTTACACATTTTTGCACTAAATTTACCAAATTATTTTACTCATTTTTAAACCGTTTTCTCATAAATACCCAAGAAAGAAAACGGCAAATTAACAGTAAAAGTTGCAATTTTTTTGTTGTTGTTGTTGTTGCTCATAAATTAAGAAAAAAGACAAATAAGTAAAAAATAAAATGTGAGAAAACCGAAAACTTGTCCAAAAAAAAAAAAAAAAAAAAAAGCAAATCTGTGGGAAAAATGTTTTAAAGTTTCTTTTACACATTGAAAAACTGTTGGATTCATTTCATAATTAAAGCCCTGCCCTGTCATTAATGTTGACGGTCGTTTATCCTAATAACTCGACTGTTTCACCTTTGTTTGAAAGTTCAAACCTGCTCAGAATCTTAATTATCATAACCATCGTTTCTATTAATTAAATCTTCAGTCGTCATTTGAATCATTTTCAGGCTCAAAGTTTCCACAAAAATCCTCGTTTATCCCTGAAAATCAAAAAAGTCAGAAGCCGTCGGCCAATCAAAGCTCTTCGACAGAATCACTGAAATAATAAAAATCATGATGAATCTTCTTCAGAGTGCTCTGTGTTGCTCTGTGGCTGTTTAATCACGCGCCCCCTCCTGCTGGTCACCGGTGGAACTGCAGCCGTCAGCATCATAACAGCCTCCTGGCTTTTCCCTTTATCCTCCTGATCAGTGCTAACGACAGCTCACTCATCATCAGAATAAAAACGTGAAGAAGTTCAGCCGTCTGATTTGAGGAGAAAGACCAACGTTTTCAGGTGCATCAGCGCCGCCGTCCTGCTGCTGACAGACGTCGTCACATTCAAGCTGTTACGCAGAAGTTTCTGCACGCGTGTCGACCAAACACGGGAAAATATGGCAGGACAACGGAGAAACGTCAAGCTTTTCCAGAAGAAACTGGACTTCACCGTTTCTGCAGCAATCCTCAGACTTGGACGGAAACATGAAAAAATATGTCAGAAGCACAAAATTTGAGGGGAAATATTTTCATGAACATTAAATAAAACTGATTTAGATCTGACTCATTTTATCATAAATCTCCAGGTTTTCCTCATTAATCCACCAGATTTTTCTGCAGTATTTACTGAGTTTTTCCACTCATTAATTAGCTATTTTTTCCTGATACATGTGCTCATTTTCTACTCAATTTTCAGATTTTTCTGATAAATTTGCCAGATTTTTCTGACATAATGGTAAGGTTTTTTCCAGGGTAATTCTGCAATATCTCGTCTCAAACTTGTCATTTTGTCAAATAAATTTGCCTTTTTTCTTGCTAATTTGTCAGAAATTTTACAGGAATTTTCCCAATTTTTCCCTGACAAATTGCCAGATCTTTAATTTATTTTCCTCATTAATTGAGCAGATTTTTCTGACATTTTTACTCTGGTTTTCAGGTAAATGCTCCATTTTTCCTGCCATATTTTGCCTCATAAACGTGTCACTGTGTCAAATGACCAGATTTCCTGCTGATTGAAGCATTTTTGTTGCCGCTGGCGTCGCCGGTGCGGCACACGCTGAAGCTTCAGTTCAGGTCCTCGGTAGTGTCCCTCTGGTAAACAGACGTGTGTCCACTCGTGTCCTTCATCATCGTCGCATCCTGACGGGCTGTGCGTGGACGGTGGCGTGGAGCCTTTCTGTCTCCGTGTCTCCGCTGTGTGAGCTGAGGTAGCAGAGGAGTCACCACAACTCTGGACGGACGGACTGATGGAGGACGGCGGCGCTTTTATGGGACTGACCACCAGTTGGTGTCTTTACAGGAAGAGTGTGTGTGTGTGTGTGTGGGGGGTTTAACCCTCTGAGGTCTGAGGCGTCACCAAGGACGATCAAAAACATCGTCGCTCTTTTTTACTCATAATTAATCAACATTTGTATCTTCAAATTTCACTTTTTTTTCCTACTTAAACTTATTACTTTTAATTTCCCTTTAAAAATAATTTTAAATCTTGGTGAATTTTTCCTGGAAATTCACAACTTTCTGACTTTTTTATGCTTTAGTTACATGGTAAAACAATTTTGTTTAAATTTGCTACTTTTTTCCCCTAAATTTACAATATAACTTTTTTTAATCTTTAAAATTGTGATTTTACTCACAAATGTGAAACTTTTTACACGTCATTTTTCCCTCTAAATCTGTGACCTTTGTGACACTTTTTGCTTCCTAGTTTTACCGTTTTTCCACATCATTCTGAAAATGCCTTTTAAAATGTAATCTTTTAAACTTTTTTCCATGTAAATTTGCAACTTTTTCCCATCAATTTAATTTTTTCAAATAAATTTGACACTTGACTTCTTCCCCTTTTCAACATTTTAATTCTATTAAAATTTAGCTAAATGTTTGTTGTAAATTAACTTTCTTACCTGCAGATTTGCAACATTTTACTGTAATTTTCACTGTAAATTTAATTTGTTTTTAACAGAATTTTCTTTCACTTTAAAATTGAGGTTTTTCTCATGAATTTGTGGGTTTTTACACAATTTAGCTATTTTACTCTCAGTTTTAAATTATTACATGAATTTCTTCATTTAATTGTGTAGAAGGGAAAAAAAATGCTTTCTTTAAATCTGTGACTTTTTCCTTCTAAATTTACTACTTTGTTGACATAATTTTTTACTGATGAATGGGTGATTTTTGACACTTTATTTCTGTTGTAAATGTGACTTTTTGCTGAATTTTGGCCCGTTAACGTGGACTACAGAAGCTGACGTCAGACCTCAGAGGTTGGCGTCTTCAGCCGTCGTTCTGCTGGAACGTTTCTGTGTTTTCGGGGCCAAAATCTTCCTCCTCCAGCGTCTTTTCCTGTGACGTGTCGTCCATCATAACTTGACTTTCCCTGACAGGATGGATCGGTACGTCTCCTCATCCAGCTGGACGTAGCGTCCCCTGCTGGAGTCCAGGAAGTACAGTCTGTCACTGACGGCAGAGGGGTTGAAGCCGTCGCGCCGCAGCTCCGTCTTCTGGAACTTAAACGTTCCTGACAGGAATGCAGAGAGGAAATTAAATAGTTAACGGCAGAGAACTGACAGAATGAAAAAGGCATTGATCCCAAATTTGTTACTTTTTCCTCATTAATTTCTGACTTTTTCTAAATCTGGACAAGGAAAAAAACACAGATTTACAAGAAGCAATTCACAAAGTTAAAGGGATAAAAATGCTGCAAATTAATAATAATAAAAATCTACAGGAAAAAGTCAGAAATTTGTGAGGAAAAAACCAACACAGAAACCTGACGTAATAAAACATTGTTTTCCAATTAAAGTCAACAGTGGATTTATTAAATATTTATATTAAATCCAACACAGTCTTTCATATTAATATTTTATTTCACACTTTAACATTAAATCCAACAAAGTATTTTAGATTTTAATATCAAATCCAACAGCATATTTCATATTTTAAGATTGAAATATACTGTATATCTTAATACTAAACAGACCAACATAATATTTTAAGATAAAATTTTATATTTTAATGTTAAACCCAACAGTGTATTTAATATTTTATATTTAACCCAGCCACAGGGGGGCACAAGCCAGTGTACTCCAAGTATTGGTCCTAAGCCCGGGTAAATGAGGAGGGTTGTGTCAGGAAGGTCATCCAACGTAAAACCTTTGCAAATCAAACATGTGGATCAGGATACAGTAAATGAGACTTTCATAGCGGATCAGTCGAGGCCTGGGTTAACGACGACCACCACCGGTGCTGTTAACCGACAGGGTGCTGGTGGAAATTGGGCTACTGTTGGTCGAAGATGGAGGAGGAGGAGAGGGGGAAGGTGTGTTAGGAGGGAGAGAGAGAAAAGGAAAGGTAGAAGTGTGGAGGTGAGAGTAGGGACATTAAATGTAGGGACTATGACTAGTAAAGGCAGAGAGTTGGCTGATATGATGGAGAGAAGAAAAGTAGATATACTGTGTGTTCAAGAAACCAGATGGAAGGGAAGCGTCAGGCTAGGAGCACTGGAGGTGGATTTAAACTGTTCTACCATGGTGTAGATAGTAAGAGAAATGGAGTAGGAGTAATCTTGAAGGAAGAGTATGTGAAGAGTGTTCACGAGGTAAAGAGGGAGTCAGACAGAATCATGAGTTTGAATCTAGAAGTCAAAGGTGTGATGTTGAATGTTGTCAGTGCGTATGCCCCACAAGTTGGATGTCAGGTAGAAGAGAAAGAGGAATTCTGGAGTAAGTTGGATGAAGTGGTAGAGAGTGTTCCCAGGGAGAAAGAGTGGTGACTGGAGCAGACTTTAATGGACATGTAGGTGAAGGGAACAGAGGTGATGAGGAGGTCCTGGGTAGGTATGGTCTTAAGGAGAGAAATGTGGAAGGACAGATGGTTGTGGATTTTGCTAAAAGGATGGAAATGGATGTGGTGAACACAGACTTCAAGAAGAGAGAGGAACATGGGGTGACTTACAAGAGTGGAGGAAGGTGCACACAGGTGGACTACATCTTATGCAGAAGGAGAAATCTGAAAGAGATAGGAGACTGCAAGGTGGTGGCAGGGGAGAATGTAGCTAGACAGCATTGGATGGTAGACTGTACGATGACTTTGGAAAGCAAGAAGAGGAAGAGAGTGAAAGCAGAGCCAAAGATTAAGTGGGGGAAGTTACAGAAGGGAGAAGGTCACACAGAGTTCAGGAGGGAGTTGATACAAGCTCTGGGTGGTAGGGAAGAATTACCAGATGACTGGGAAAGTACAGCAAAAGTGTTGAGGGAAGCAGGTAGAAAGGTATGTGGTGTATCCAGTGGACAGAGGAAGGAAGACGAGGAGACTTAGTGGTGGAATGAGGAGGTACAGGAAAGTATTCAGAGGAAGAGGTTAGCAAAGAAAAAGTGGGATAGTCAGGGAGATGAAGAAAGTAGACAGTATTTGGAATCTAGGTGCATGGCAAAGAGAGAGGTGGCAAAGGCAAAGTTAAAGGCATATAGTGAGTTGTAGGAGAGGCTGGACACTAAGGAAGGAAAAAAAGACTTGTACTGACTGACTAGACAGAGATGGAGGTGGAAAGGATGTACAGCAGGTTAGGTTAAGGACCGAAATGGCTAACACAGGACGAGAGTGAGTTGAGAAGGTGGAAGGAAGACTTTGAAGAGCTGATGAATAAAGAAAATGAGAGAGGAGGATGGATGAAGGGAAGATGGTGAACAAGGAAGTCCTGAGGATTAGCAAGGCAGAAGTGAGGGCAGCTTTGAAGAGGATGAAGAATGGAAAGGCAGTTGGTCCAGATGACATACCTGTGGAGGTATGGAGATGTTTAGGAGAGATGGCAGTGGACTTTTTAACCAGATTGTTTAACACAATCTTGGAGAGTGAGAGGATGCCTGAGGAGTGGAGAAGAAGTGTTTTGGTACCAGTTTTCAAGAACAAAGGTGATGCTCAGAGCTGTAGTAACTACAGAGGCATGAAGTTGATCAGCCACACTATGAAGATATGGGAAAGAGTCGTTGAAGCCAGGTTAAGAGAAGAGGTGACAATCAGTGAGCAGCAGTACGGTTTCATGCCAAGAAAGAGTTCTACAGATGCAACGTTTGCTCTGAGTGCTGATGGAGAAGTATAGAGAAGGTCAGAAGGAGTTGCACTGTGTCTTTGTGGATCTAGAGAAAGCAGATGATAGGGTGCCAAGAGAGGAAGTGTGGTACTGCATGAGGAAGTCAGGAGTGGCAGAGAAGTATGTGAGAGTAGTGCAGGACATGTATGAGGACAGCGAGATGGTGGTGAGGTGCGCTGTAGGAGTGATGGATGGATTCAAGGTGGGGGTGAGATTACATGAGGGATCAGCTCTGTTCCTCTTCTTGTTTGCCATGGTGATGGACAGGCTGACAGATGAAGTCAGGCAGGAGTCTCTGTGGACCATGATGTTTGCAGACAACATTGTGATCTGCAGTGAGAGTAGGGAGCAGGTGGAAGAGAACCTGGAGAGGTGGCAGTATGCTCTGGAGAGAAGAGGAGTGAAAGTCAGTAGAAGCAAGACAGAATACATGAGTGTGAATGAGAAGGAGGCAGGTGTAACGGTGAAGATGGAAGGAGTAGAGGTAGTGAAGGTAGATGAGTTTAAATACCTGGGGTCAACCATCCAAAGCAATAGAAAATGCACAACAGAGGTGAAGAAGAGAGTGCAGGCAGGGTGGAGACGAGTGTCAGGGGTGATTTGTGACAAAAGGATAGCAGCAAGAGTGAAAGGGAAGATTTACAAAATTGTAGTGAGACCTGCTAGGATGTGTGGTTTGGAGACAGTGGCGCTGACAAAAAGAAGGTGGCGGTGGCAGAGTTGAAGATGCTAAGAATTTCATTGGGAGTGACTAGAAGGACAAGATTAGGAATGAGTATATCAGAGGGACAGCTCAGGTTGAGCAGTTTGAAGACAAAGAGAGACAAGGCTGAGATGGTTTGGACATGTGCAGAGAAGGGATAGTGGAGATATTGGACAAAGGATGTTGAAGATGGAGCTGCCAGGCAGGAGGAAAGAGGAAGACCACAGAGAAGATCGATGGATGTAGTGAAGGAGGACATGGAGACGGTGTTACAGAGGAAGATGAAGGGATAGGGTGAGATGGAGGCAGATGATCCACTGTGGAGACCCCTGAAGGAAGCAGTCAGAAGAAGATCTTAATGTTAAACCCAACATCCATCCATTCATTTTCTACCGCTTTTCTGGAGGTTTGGGTCACGGAGGCAGCAGTTCAAGCAGAGAAGCCCAGACTTCCCTCTCTCCAGCCACCTGTTCCAGCTCTTCAGAGAGGATACCAAGACGTTCCCAGACCAGATGGGAGACATAGTCTCTCCAGTGAGTCCTGGGTCTGCCCCAGGGTCTCCTCCCAGTGGGACGTGCCCGAAACACCTCAAGTGGGAGGCGTCCAGGCGGCATGCTGATCAGATGCCCATACCACCTCAACTGACTCCTTTCAATGTGGAGGAGCAGCGGTTCTACTCTGAGTCTCTCCTGGATGACTGAGCTCCTCACCCTATCTCTGAAGGAGAGTCCAGCAATCCTACGGAGAAAGCTCATTTCAGCTGCTTGTATCCGTGATCTCATTCTTTTGGTCAGTACCTAAAGCTCATGACCATAGGTGAGGGTAGGAACATAGATTGAGCGGTAAATCGACAGCTTTGCTTTAGACCTCAGCTCCCTCTTCACCACAACAGACCGGTACAACGTCCGCATCACTGCAGATGCTGCCCCAATCCGTCTGTCAATCTGACGCTCCAGTCTCCCCTCACTCATGAATGACACTCTGAGATACTTAAACTCCTCCACTTGGGGCAGGAGCTTGTCTCCAACCCAGAGAGGACAATCCACCTTTTTCCGGCTGAGGAGCATAGACTCGGACTTGGAGGTGCTGATTCTCATCCCAGCTGCTTCACACTCAGTAGCAGACCATTCAAGCAAGGCCTGTAGGTCATTGTTGGATGAAGCCATCAGGACAACATCATCCGCAAACAGCAGAGATGAAATCCTGTGGTCACCAAGCATGACACCCTCCTAGATGTCCTGTCCATAAAAATTATCAACAGGATCAGTGACAAAGGGCAGCCCTGGAAGAGTCCAACTCTCACTGGAAACGAGTTTGACCGGGTGTTGGCAATACAAACCAAACTCTTGCAACGGTTGTATGGGGACCGGATAGCTTGTAACAACAAGCTCGATACCCCATACTCCCGCAGCATCCCCCACAACAGACCACAAAGGATGCTGTCAAAGGCTTTCTCCAAGTCCACAAAATACATGTGGACTGGTTGGGCAAACTCCCACGAACCCTCAAGGACTCTCGAGGGGCTAAAAAGCTGATCCGATGTGCCACGGCCAGGACAAAAACCACATTGCTCCTCCTGGATCTGAGGTTCAACCAGCAGTAGGACTCTCCTCTCCAGTACCTTAGCATAGACCTTCTCAAGGAGGCTGAGAAGTGTGATCCCCCTAAAGTTAGAACACACCCTCCAGCCCCCATTTTTAAAAAAAGTAACCACCACCCTGGTTTGCCATGCCAAAGGCACTGTCCCCAATGTCCACACAACATTGCAGAGGCATGTCAACTATGACAGCCCTATAACATCCAAGGCCTTGAGGTAATCCAGGCAAATCTCATCCACCCTCGGGGTGACCCCAATCCCTGTAATGGGCGAGTTATCCCCCTCATCCTCAAGCCCTGGTTCCTCTATGGAAGGCGTGTCAGTGGGATTGAGGAGATCCTCAAAGTATTCCTTCCACTGCTCGATGATAGCCCCAGTCGAGGTCAGCAGCACTGCATCTGCATCATACAGTGTGGACAGGGAGCTGCTTCCCCCTCCTGAGTCGCCGGACAGTTTGCCAGAATCTCTTCGAGTCTGACCAAAAGTCTTGTTCCATGGCCTCACCGAACTCCTCCCATACCCGAGTTTTTGCTTCAGCAACCACCAAGAACGCTTCAGCTGCTTCAGGAGTCCCACAAGCCAGCCAAGCTTGATAGGACTCCTCCTTCAGCTTGATGGTCCCCCTCACCACTGGTGTCCACCATTGGTTTGGGGGTTGCCACCACAAGATGCACCGATGGCCTTGCAGCCACAGCTCTGGGCAGCTGCTTCAACAATGGAGGTGGAGAACATGGCCAATTCAGACTCCATGTCTCTAGACTCCCTCAGAACGTGGTTGAAGTTCAAGTTCTTCCGGAGGTGGGAGTTGAAGACTTCCCAGACAGGGGCCTCAGGCAGATGTTCACAGCTCACCCTCATGATACGTTCACCACGTCCGAGTGGTGTCCGCCCCCGCCATCAGATCCAACTCACCACCAGGTGGCGATCAGTTGACAGCTCTGCAACTCTCTTTACCCGAGTGTCCAAGACATGTGATTGCAAGTCTGATGACAAGATAACAAAATCAATCATCGACCTGCGACCTAGGGTGTCCTGGTGCCAGGTGCACACATGGACACCCTTTTGATTGAACATGGTGTTCGTTATGGATAAACTGTGGTCGGCACAGAAGTCCAATGACTGAACACCACTTGGGTTCAGATCGGGCAGGCTGTTCCAACCAATCACGCCCCTCCAGGTTTCACTGTCATTGCCCACTTGTGCACTGAAGTCCCCCAGTAGGGCAATGGAGTCTCCAAGAGGAGCACCCTCCAGCACCCCAGTCAGAGACTCCAAAAATGGTGGGTACACTGAACCATCATTTGGTGCATAGGCACAAATGATGGTCAGGACCTGTTTCCCAACTCGAAGGCACAGAGAAACTACCCTTTTGTCCATCAGGGAGAACTCCAATGTTGAGACAGCAAGGCGGGGGGATATAAGAATACCCACCCCTACCAGTCGCCTCTCACCCAGGGCAACTCCAGAGTAGGCCAATCTACAGCCCCTCTCCAGGAAGCTCTTTCCAGAACCGGAACTGTGCATTGAGGTGAGCCCAACTATAGCTAGCTGGTATCTCTCAACCTCGTGCACCAGCACCAGCTCCTTCCCTACCAGAGAGGTGACATTCCACATCCCAAAAGCCAGTTTTGAAAGCCGGGGATCAGACCGCGAAGGTCTCTGCCTTCACCTGACACCTGATCCGCATAGCACTGGACCCCCATGGTCCATCCTGCAAGTGGTGAGCCCACTGGAGGGTGGACCCATGTAACTCCTTCGGGCTGAGCATGGCTGGGTCCCATGGGCAGAAACCTGGCCACCAGGCACTAGTCATCGAGCCCCTCCTCCAGGGCGGGGCCCTGGTCCCCCCATACCGGGCGGGGTACACTGAATCCTTGTTTTTTTTTTGTTCATCATGGGAGTCTATTGGATCACTCTTAGTCTGGCCCTTTACCCAGAACCACTTTGTCTTGGGAGACTCTACCAGAGGCAAATTGCTGCAGACAACATAGCTCCTGGGATCACAAGGGCATGCAAACCCCCCATCACGATAAGGTGGGGATCCATGGGGGGGTTAAACCCAACAATGTATTTAATATTTTAATGTTAAATCTTCAACAGCGTATTTAATATTTTATATTTTAATGTTAAACCCAACAGCATGTAAAACATTTTAATATTTTATGTTAATGTTAAACCCAACAACATATTTAATATTTTAATGTTAATCTTCAGTGTATTTAATATTTTAATGTTTTATATTTTAATGTCAAACTCACCAGCATGTTTAATATTTTATATTTTAATATTAATCTTCAACAGCATATTTAATATTTTAATGTTTTATATTTTAATGTCAAACTCACCAGCATGCTTAATATTTTATATTTTAAGTGTTAAGCCCAACAGAATGTTTAATAGTTTAAATTTTAATGTTAATCCTCAACAGCATATTTAATATTTTAATGTTTTACATTTTAATGTTAAACCCAACAGTGTATTTAATATTTTAGTCTGCTACATTTTAGTGTTAATCCTAACAGTGTATTTAATATTTTACATTTTAATGTTGAACCCAACAGTGTATTTAATATTTTAATATTTTAAATTTTAATGTTAATCCTCAACAGTATATTTAATATTTTAATGTTTTACATTTTAATGTTAAAACCAACAGTGTATTTAATATTTTAATGTCAAACCCAACAATGTATTTAATATTTTAGTATGTTACATTTTAATGCTAAACGTAACAGCATATTTAATATTTTAATGTTAAACCCAACAGTGTAATTCATATTTTAATGTTAAACCCAACAGCATGTTTAATATTTTACGTTAAGATAAGATAAGATAAGATAAGCCTTTATTAGTCCCACAATGGGGAAATTCCAGGATTGCAACAGCACAGGGATAGCAACACTCAGAGCAACAATCAGAAGGCAAGAAAAAACAACATCTAGTAAACATATGTCCATATTACTATAAATGTATATATATATAGACACACAGTGCAGAGCATTATGGCTGGTGAATGTGCAGCAGCCATAATAATAATAATAATAATTTAATGTTAATCCTCAACAGCATATTAAATATTTAATATTTTAATGTTAAAACCAACAGTGTATTTAATATTTTAATGTCAAACTCAGCAGCATGTTTAATATTTTAATATTTTATATTTTAAATGTTAAACCCAACAGCATGCTTAATATTTTATATTTTAATGTTAATCTTCAACAGCATATTTCATATTTTAACATGAAAACCAACAGTGTATTTAATATTTTAATGTTAAACCCAACACTGTTGGGTTTGCTCTGGTAACATTTCTTGGTGGCGGACCACCTTGCCAGAAAATTTACTGCCACACCAATAAGGAGATATGAATTTAAGAAAAATATATGAAGCAATGACTTTCCACAAGCGTGCGCACGAACAACGCGCGTGGCCGTCATCCACATGGAGTTCAGAAGCGCCCTGACCACGCGAGCTATCCAGTCAGTCAGCAGGTACTGTCTCGCTAGCAACAGCAGCATCTTCGTGGAAAAGGAGTGAAAACCGGGAAGTCGAACAACAGAAATGGACTCTATTTGAAATGGACTTCTGTGAAGAAGTCCGCCATTTCTTTGTTGGTGAAAATCCTGGCATGTCAGCACCTTGGTGCTACCTATCAGGTGGGAGTGAACCTACACATGACTGTTGTGTGCATGCGTCAACCGCTTGGCCTGGGTAGATGAAAAAAGTGAGCATGTACAGCGCCGCATGCGTGCTGGGCTCGTCCAAAGTGTACGCGGACCAAGGCGGACTAGAGGGGAATGCAGCATGAATTAGGCTTGACTGTCCGACAGAAACATGAGTTTATTAAAGTACTTTAAACGCGGAAAAAAAAAAAATCACAAGAGGTATTACTGTAAGCACTGGAGGCATTTATCATGGTTTTAACCCGCTGGAAACGGGAGCAATAATGGAAGAGTCGCTTAGCTAAGAGATGTGGTTAGAATTCAAATGCAGCTGCTTCATATGAAGGGAAAGGCGGGGGACTGATGAATTGCTGAGGATATATTTCACCAGCCACTACAATATTAAGTTATGTTCCCAGTTATGTACCTGGCAGGTTAAGATGACCAAAATTCACCAAGTCAGTGACTTTAATCCGTCAGCAGCCTTCAGACAAACTGAATGTGCCAACATTTGGGTTTCAAAATAAGGGAGGTTTTTCTTAGCGGTGAGGAGATTTCTAAACAAAACTATAAATATATAGAAATATTATAACAGAAATAACGGCATCCTTGGTCATTTAAGTTAATTTAAATCATTAAATACAATTGTATTAATATTTTTTCTTTGTAATCAGAGTTAAATTATTGTTCTGACTGCAAAATTATGGTCAAAAATATAAATTGTTATAAGGAAAAAGTTAAAAAATAAATAAATAAATACCACAGTCTGTTTCAAATTTATTTAAAAAACACTAATTTTATTTTTAGAATCCCCAGTTTTGATGCCAATTAACCTAACTTGCATGTTTTTGGCATGTGGGATTCTAAATTGTCCTTAGGTGTGACTGTGAGAGTGAATGGTTGTCTGTCTCTCTGTGTTGGTCCTGCGATGGACTGGCGATCTGTCCAGGGTGGACCCTGCCTCTCACCCAAAGATGCTGGGATAGGCTCCAGCCCCCCCGCGACCCGAACAGGATTAAGCGGAAGAAGATGAATCAATGAATGAATAATTTTATTTTTTTAAAAAACAGACAAAAAAAAGCCATAAAATAACCCACAAATTTATAATAAAGTTTCAAATGTACAGGAAAAGTCAATTTTACAAGAGGAAATTACAAATTTGAGGAAAATGGTTTCATGTTTAGATAAATTTACAGAGAAAAGTAGAAAACTATCAGAAAATTGCTATAAAATTTGAAGAAAAACCTCAAATCTTCAAGACTGAAGTCATTACTCAAGTTTTCAGTGGGGACTCTTTGTACCCTTAACTAGAAATTTCTGTCTGTCTCCTTTAATTTACATGACACTTGATATTTTCTAACCTGTTTGTATAACACCATAGAGAGAGAACCTGAATTAGAGCTCAGAGAGGGAAAGATAAGACAGAAGAGAGGAGCCAAGGAGAGCAAAGTGTTCAGGTAGAGGGTCCAGGAGAGGTGAGAGCAGCGGGAGGAGAGAAGGATGACACCAGTAAAAAGTCCAAACACAGGACATCTGGGTGGGACCCCAACTGGCCCAATAGTCCAACATTCAAGCCTTGGTTGTACAATACTTCAAATTGTAAGTTCCACATGCATGGCAGTGGCTCAGGAGGTAAGAGTGGGTTGTCCAATAACTGGATGGTTGGCGGTTTGAATCCCGCTCTCCCCAGATATCCTGCTGTTGTATCCCTGGGCAAGACACTTTATCCACCTTGCCTCCAGTGTCCATAACACTAGGTATGAATGTGTATAAATGTTCAGTGGTGGCCGGAGAGGCTGTTGGCCGGGACTAGCAGCCACATTTCCGTCAGCCTGCCCCAGGGCAGCTGTGGCTACAGAAGTAGCTTACCACTACCTTTGTCTGTCTGGAGTGAATGAATAATGTATCTGTAAAAAAGCGTCTTTGAGTGTCTATGATAAAATGCTATATAAATCTGATGCATTATTATTATTATATGCAACGTTACTGTGCAAAATTAAAAAAAGAAATAGCATAAAATTAACATTAAAATTAAATTAAATCACCCTTTATTGTCATTCAACCATACAACCAATCATGTACGGTAGAATGAAATTGTGCTTTATCCTATCTACAGAGTTAAATCACACACACCCCATAGTAGAATCAGAGGGCCGCTGCCATGCAAGGCGCCGCCACAGATTTCCCTCCTCCATTCCATTATTGCTGAGCACCAAGCTGGACGGCAGGAAGTTCCACTTTTATATGGTCTTCAGCATGACCCGGCCGGGATTTGAACCCCTGCCTCCTGGGTGTGGGGCGGATGCTCTACCAGCTGAGCCACCACTCCGGTAAAACAACATATTCATACATATGTGTTTTCTCTCCCCCCCCCCCCCCCCCCCGGAAGAATATGTTGCCACCGCACCAAGGTCTTTAAGCCAGAGGAAACACTGCAACAGCATATTTAATATTTTAATATTTTATATTTTAACGTTAAAACCAACAGTGTATTTAATATTTTAATATGTTACACTGTTGGTTTTAACATTAAAATATACTTAATATTTTATATTTTAATGTTAAACTCAACAGCATGTTTAATATTTTAATATTTTATATTTTAATGTTAAAACCAACAGTGTATTTAATATTTTAATATGTTACACTGTTGGTTTTAACATTAAAATATACTTAATATTTTATATTTTAATGTCAAACTCAACAGCATATTTAATATTTTAATATTTTATATTTTAATGTTAAACTCAACAGCATGTTTAATATTTTAATATTTTATATTTTAATGTTAAAACCAACAGTGTATTTAATATTTTAATATGTTACACTGTTGGTTTTAACATTAAAATATACTTAATATTTTATATTTTAATGTTAAACCCAATAGCGTATTCAGGACTAACTCACCGGTCTTGTTGACTTCGTGGAGGAAGCGGAGGAACACCGGTCTGGCGTATGGCGGCAGTGTCTTCTCTACGTCTTTAACAAACTTCTCCAGGTCGCTGGAATGGGACGGGTCTGCGATGGCTGCCATGCCAGCTTTACCCTCCGCTCCTGATAGATATATAGATGTACTTTATTGATCCCAAATTGGTAAATTACAGTGTAACAGCAGCATGACACAGCAGACGACCAAACCAACAGAAATACACAGTATAACAGAAAAGGAGTTACCCAGGGAAGTCAAAATGCTTAGATAATGCCTGTTGTCATGGAGACGGGATGAACACAGAATTCAAAGGTCACACAGATGACTCATACCGTACTAAAACTGAGGGTTCACTTTAGTTTCAGGTGATTATTGTGTCTGCAATATTTTAACAATTTAAGATTCACATCCAACCGAGCAATCTGATTGGACAACAGGTCAGAGTCAGCTCTGCCCACATCAGTCCTGCTCATAGATAATTACCATTAATTAGCCTAATGGGCGTTTTCTTATTACTACCATGGGGTCACTGCACCTTGTTTACCACGGTGGGGGGTCTGACAGATGGTCCTCACAGGTCTGATGTCAGTTAGCTGGTTTAGCTCCGTCTCTCTACAGCCCGATATAAAATGATTCACTGCAGCGGTTTTTAGCTTCCTCACTAATTACATTTCTGAAAAGATGCAGCATGATTATGACAAATGTGAACCTGTTTCTATTTTTCATTTCCTTCATCTGAATTGTTGCATTTTCCATAATTTTGTCAAATCTGTGAACGTTTTTGCAGTGGGTGAGTTGACGACAGCGGGCGGGGGGGGATAGGGGACATCTAGCCCCCAACCTGGAAAAAGAAAGAACTTTTCTCCTGTGAATTTTCAACATTGTTCTCAAAAAGATTCATCTTTTTTCTTTTAAATTTACAACTTTTTTCCTATAAATTTTCATATTTTTTCCTCATAAATGTGCAACTTTTTTATGCAGAGTTGCAACTTCTTTCCTGTAAATTTTAAAAATCTTCCTTATAAATTTGCAACTCTTTATGTAGAACTGAAACTTTTTTCCTGTAAATTTTAACATTTTTCCTAATAAATTTGCAACTTTTTCTCATAGACTTGCAACTTTTTTTTACTGTAAATCTGCAACTCTTTCCTCAAAATTTGCACATTTCTCATAAATTTGCAACTTTTTTCCTATAAATTTTCATCTTTTTTCCTCACAAATGTGCAACTTTTTTATGTGGAGTTTCAACTTCTTTCTTGTAAATTTTAAAAATTTTCCTCAAATTTGTAACTTTTTATGTACAACTTTTTTCCTGTAAATCTGAACATTTTTCCTAATAAATCTGCAACTTTTTCCTCAGACTTGAAACTTTTTACTGTAAATGTGCAACTTTTCCCTCAAATTTGTAACTTTGTCCTGTAAATTTTAAAATTTTTCCTAATAAATTTGCAATTTTATGATAAATTTGCTACTTTTTCCTGTAAAAATATTTTACTTGCAACTGTTTCCCTGTAAATTTTCAAATCTTCTCATAAAAGTAGCAACTCTTTTGTAAATTTGCAACTTTTTCCTCATAAATTTGCAACTTTTCCTGTAAATCTGCAACCTTTTTATCATAAATTCTGCTACTTTTTTTAATGTAGAATTGCAACTTTTTTCCTGTAAAATTCAAAAGGTTTTTTTAATAAATTTGCAACTTTTTCCCTGTAAATTTTCAAATCTTTTCTCATAAATGTGACAACTTTTTTCTTGTAAATTTGCACCACTTATCTGGATTCTGGTTAAATGTTTATTCTATTAAATTAAGCTGTAATTAGTGACTTTTTTAAATTTGCATGTTTTACAATATTCTTGTTCCTTTATTCTTGCAAATTTGTACTTAACTGATGCATGAATTATGAAAGCCTTGGTCAAGATTTTTTTCTGAAGTGTTTTTATTCTTCTCAGGACATGAAAAAAAATGTTCAACTTTTTTTTCCAAAAATATAATTTTTTTTCATAAAGTTACAGACATGTCCAATCCAGTGGACTACATGCGCCTGAGCACTCAACATAAAACATTGTGAACTTACTGTAAAAATGAATTAACTTGTGTTCTACTGTAAATATACAAACCCTTGTTTCTTCTTATGCTTTGAAAAACATTTCAACAATTTTCTGGGAAATTTCATCTCCAGCCATTCCCAATCCACTGATGCGACCACTACTTGCAGAGACTTGGTACACTTCCAATCTATTCATATAGCCCGAGGTTCCTGCCCTCACCCACACTTTCACTCCCCAGGGTTTGGGCTTTTTTGGTATGTATTGACTGATGGACAGTAGGCCTTTGAAAGGAATGATCTGCTCATCAACTGACTGAAATTCTTCAGGGTCTGCTGCTGCCTTGAATGTCTCCTGAAGTGCACTTAGCAATGGTCTTATTTTGAAGAGCCTATCCGTGTTCGCTGGCTGGTAAGTCAAATTATCCACAAAGTGCAGGTATCTCAGGATTTGCTCATATCCGTTTACAGACATGGCATGGCAAACCGGGGTGGTGGTTCCTCTCTTCAAAAAAGGAGACCGGAGGGTGTGCTCTAACTTTAGAGGGATCACACTCCTCAGCCTCCCTGGAAAGGTCTATGCCAAGGTACTGGAGAAGAGAGTCCGGCCGCTGGTCGAACCTTGGATTCAGGAGGAGCAATGTGGTTTTCGTCCTGGCCGTGGCACATCGGACCAGCTCTTTATCCTCTCAAGAATTCTTGAGGGTTCATGGGAGTTTGCCCAACCAGTTTACATGTGTTTTGTGGACTTGGAGAAGGCATTTGACCGCGTCCCTCGTGGTTTTTTTGTGGGGGGTGCTTCGGGAGTATGGGGTATCGGGCTTGTTGTTACGAGCTATTCGGTCTCTGTATGACCGTTGTGAGAGTTTGGTTTGTATTGCCAACACTCGGTCGGACTCATTCCCAGTGAGAGTTGGACTCCACCAGGGCTGCCCTTTGTCACCAATCCTGTTCATAATTTTTATGGACAGGATTTCTAGGTGCAGCCAGGGAATGGAGGGTGTCATGCTTGGTGACCACAGGATCTCATCTCTGTTGTTTGCAGATGATGTTGTCCTGTTGGCTTCATCCAGCAATGACCTACAGCTCTTGCTGGGACGGTTTGCCGCTGAGTGTGAAGTGGCTGGGATGAAAATCAGCACCTCCAAGTCCGAGTCCATGGTCCTCAGCTGGAAAAAGGTGGATTGTCCTCTCTGGGTTGGGGACAGGCTCCTGCCCCAAGTGGAGGAATTTAAGTATCTTGGGGTCTTATTCATGAGTGAGGGGAAAATGGAGTGAGAGATTGACAGACGGATTGGAGTAGCATCTGTAGTGATGCGGACGTTGTACCGGTCTGTTGTGGTGAAGAGGGAGCTGAGCACTAAGGCAAAGCTGTCGATTTACCGGTCAATCTACGTTCCTACTGTCACCTATGGTCACGAGCTTTGGGTAATGACCGAAAGAACGAGATCACGGATACAAGCGGCTGAAATGAGCTTTCTCCGTAGGATTGCTGGACTCACCCTCAGAGATAGGGTGAGGAGCTCAGTCATCTGGGAGAGGCTCATAGTAGAACTGCTGCTCCTCCACATTGAAAGGAGTCAGTTGAGGTGGTATGGGCATCTGATTAGGATGCTTCCTGGACGCCTCCCACTTGAGGTGTTTCAGGCACGTCCCACTGGGAGGAGACCCCGGGGCAGACCCAGGACTCGGTGGAGAGACTGTCTCCCAGCTGGTCTGGGAACGCCTTGGTATCCTCTCTGAAGAGCTGGAGCAGGTGGCTGGGGAGAGGGAAGTCTGGGCTTCTCTGCTTGAACTGCTGCCTCCGCGACCCGGACCTCCGGAAAAGCGGTAGAAGATGGATGGATGGATGTTTACAGACATGGCATTTGCAATTATTCCAAGATGAAGGCCATCCTCACTAGACCAGTACATTCGTGCCCTAGGATACCGAATGTACCCCATGATCAGATTGATCCCTAAAAAAATCTGCATTTCTTCTCCTGTCACTGCCAGATTTTCTTTCCCTTTCTGGAGAGCATACAAGTTGGTGTTGTGCACTATATCATCAATGAGATCTGCTGGAAACAGATGTCTGAAGAAATCTATGGGATCTCTTCCCTCCACATTCAGTTTCCACTCTCCTAGAAAAGGAGGCAAGTCTCCATCAAAGTCATTGTCTTGGACTTTCCAGATATTTTTTCGGGCTTGGGTATGGTCAGGTGCCACGTGCCCATCTTCCACAGCTCCCTGATCGTGCTGACCATCCTCTGCATGCTGCCCCTCATCATCCTCACTTTCTGCATCCTGACTGTCTGTACCTCCATCATCCTCAGCTCCTATGTCTCTGTTCTTCTCTGGCAGCCACTCATCATCACTGTTGTCACTACACTCATCATCACTGGAGCTGGACGGAATTTCCTGGACTATTCTGTAGGCTGCCTTATTCTTTGCTGCGTTTGAAGTCTACAAAATAAGATAAAATAATTATTATAGTAACTCAAACTACAGCTAATCTGCACAGAAATGTATATTTTAAATGAATAGCTTATAAATATAACAATTATACACTGACTTACAACCAAAACAGTCACAAGAAACAGTGAAGCAATTATACAGTGGGGCAAGAAATTATTTAGTCAGCCACCAATTGTGCAAGTTCTCCCACTTAAAAGATGAGAGAGGTCTTCAATTTTCATCATAGGTATACCTCAACTATGAGAGACAAAATGAGAAAAAAAAGAAGACTTAAAGAAGACCTGTAACAACTTCTTTAAGAGGCTCCTCTGTCCTCCACTCGTTACCTGTATTAATGGCACCTGTTTGAACTCGTTATCAATATAAAAGACACCTGTCCACAACCTCAAACAGTCAGACTCCAAACTCCACTATGGCCAAGACCAAAGAGCTGTCAAAGGACACCAGAAACAAAATTGTAGACCTGCACCAGGCTGGGAAGACTGAATCTGCAATAGGTAAGCAGCTTGGTGTGAAGAAATCAACTGTGGGAGCAATTATTAGAAAATGGAAGACATACAAGACCACTGATAATCTCCCTCCATCTGGGGCTCCATGCAAGATCTCACCCCGTGGGGTCAAAATGATCACGAGAACGGTGAGCAAAAATCCCAGAACCACATGGGGGGACCTAGTGAATGACCTGCAGAGAGCTGGGACCAAAGTAACAAAGGCTACATCAGTAACACACTACGCCGCCAGGGACTCAAATCCTGCAGTGCCAGACGTGTCCCCCTGCTTAAGCCAGTACATGTCCAGGCCCGTCTGAAGTTTGCTAGGAAGCATTTGGATGATCCAGAAGAGGATTGGGAGAATGTCATATGGTCAGATGAAACCAAAATAGAACTTTTTGGTAAAAACTCAACTTGTCGTGTTTGGAGGAGAAAGAACACCATACCTACTGTGAAGCATGGGAGTAGAAACATCATACTTTAGGGCTGTTTTTCTGCAAAGGGACCAGGACAACTGATCCGTGTAAAGGAAAGAATGAATGGGGCCATGTATCGTGAGATTTTGTGTGAAAACCTCCTTCCATCAGCAAGGGCATTGAAGATGAAACGTGGCTGGGTCTTTCAGCATGACAATGATCCCAAACACACCACCCGGGCAACGAAGGAGTGGCTTCGTGAGAAGCATTTCAAGGTCCTGGAGTGGCCTAGCCAGTCTCCAGATCTCAACCCCATAGAAAATCTTTGGAGGGAGTTGAAAGTCCGTGTTGCCCAGCGACAGCCCCAAAACATCACTGCTCTAGAGGAGATCTGCATGGAGGAATGGGCCAAACTACCAGCAACAGTGTGTGAAAACCTTGTGAAGACTTACAGAAAACGTTTGACCTCTGTCATTGCCAACAAAGGGTATATAACAAAGCATTGAGATGAACTTTTGTTATTGACCAAATACTTATTTTACCGAGGAATTTACCAATTAATTCATTAAAAATCCTTCAATGTGATTTTCTGGATTTTTTTTTTTTCCTCATTTTGTCTCTCATAGTTGAGGTATACCTATGATGAAAATTGGAGACCTCTCTCATCTTTTAAGTGGGAGAACTTGCACAATTGGTTCCTGACTAAATACTTTTTTACCCCACTGTATGACTTGTGTTAAAAAATATACTGGGTGATGCATGATGTCCACTTCATTGGACACATGGTTAATCGTAATTTTCTACATATTGGACATAAAAATTTCATATTCCAAACAGATAATATCCTTCCCTAGATGTTACTGTATATCTTTTTTTTTTTTTTTTACCACTGGGGCTCTTCCGGTATAGAAGGATTGACAGGATATGCCAGCAGTGGTCAGCAGGGGTGGCTGTTTATCGGCCATCTTGGATTCAGAGGAACTTTACTTGGAGTTACACCAACTGACCACTGAATTGACCTCAATGGACTATGGCAGCAGAGAGCACTCTAGAGGCTGATATGCAGTTCCACCATAGAAACCAGTGCATTAAAGAGAAAGTTACTGTTTAGTAGCTGTCCACTGTAGTGACCGCTATGCACCAGAGGTTTACATTTATCCATTTGTAGCGCGTGATACTAAATGTTTTAACAATTTATCATCACCTTTGTTAATAACAAATCCCCTCCTGCTGTTCACACTCATGCATAGGTGTTGTTTCTGAATCTGTGTACCATGTGATTTTGGTGGACATTCGATGAAGCCTTCATCCCTGACACAATGTTCGAGTTCCTCTTTAAACCCCCAGTGAAACCAAAGTGACAGTGACCTGGGTTGCGGAGCGCTCTCTGACCTGGGACCTCGACGCCGTAGACGACCACGTCCTTCATGTCCAGCAGACGGCTCAGCGTCCCCTCCACCTCCGTGGTGGAGACGTTCTCTCCTTTCCACCGGAACGTGTCCCCAGTTCTGTCTTTGAAGTACATGTGGCCAAATTTATCCATGATCAGAACGTCACCTGGAGGAGTGACGGAAAGCGTGAGTCAACACGGGTCTACAACCTGAGGACACGGGGCTGCAGGAGGGTCAGCAAAAACAAACCCAATTTATGTGGGGAAAAAACTAAAATTTACAGGAAAAAAAAAATCAGATTTATGAGGAAAATAAAAAACCTTATGGTTAAAATTTGTAATTCAGGAAACAAATCGAGACAAATTTAACAGCAAAAAAACCCAGACTAATAAAAATACAAAGAATCTATTTTAAAACGTCACAAATTTAAAACTAAATTTAAATCTGAAATTTATAGGAAAAAAGTCAGATTTATTAGTCAAATGTTGCAGATTTTGAACACAAAGAATAAAGTTAAAATTTAAGAGGAAAAAATGAAAGAAAATCACAAATTTATAAGAAACAATTAAAAAAATAAGGAACCTTTTCTTTTTTGGAAAAAAGACAGAAATGTGATTTAAAATAAAAGTTGGGAATTTAAGAGGAAAAAGTGTCACAAGAATAAAGAGGACATCTGCAGAGAAAAAGTGACGACAGAGTCTGACCAGACAGGTAGGCGCTGTCTCCCTTCTTAAAGACGCTGTGGGCAATCTTCTTGCTGGTAGCTGATTGGTTGACGTAGCCATCGAACCGTCGGAGAGGGTCACTCTGGATGATCCGACCCACCAGCTGACCCGGTTCTCCTGCAGATGAGACGGAGAGGACTGGGTTAGAGACGAGGGAAAGTGGTGGAGTCATGAGGAAAAAGTGTGAAATTATCAGAAAATTAATGAGGAAAAAGTCTGAAATTAACAGGGAAATTAATGAGGAAAAAGTCTGAAATTGAGGAAATTAATGAGGAAAAGGCCCAAAATTATCGAGGAAATTAATGAGGAAAAAGTCTGACATTAACAGGGAAATTAATGAGGAAAAAGCCTGAAATTATCGAGGAAATTAATGAGGAAAAAGCCTTAAATTAACAGGGAAATTAATGAGGAAAAAGTCTGAAATTAACAGGGAAATTAATGAGGAAAAAGTCTGAAATTGAGGAAATTAATGAGGAAAAGGCCCAAAATTATCGAGGAAATTAATGAGGAAAAAGCCTGAAATTATCAAGGAAATTAATGAGGAAAAAGTCTGACATTAATAGGGAAATTAATGAGGAAAAAGTCTGAAATTATGGAGGAAATTAATGAGGAAAAAGTCTGAAATTATGGAGGAAA